>PVIC010002077.1:0-81947 GCA_004025085.1 Thryonomys swinderianus | reverse complement strand
TGGCACTTGCATTTACACACTCACTATATGCCAGCCATTATTCTTAATGCTTTGTCTTTAAATTCATTTAGCTTTCACAGCAACATTATGGGAGATTATAATAGCATTATGTTCAAACTCCACCAATCTCTTGTGTCAATCCAATTCAATAGGTAAAGCCAGTGATCTAGAATGGAAGTGAGTACAGCCATGCAGCAAGTGAACAGCCAGGTCTTGGTCACAAATTTTGTGAGGATCTTTCAGGTTTATTTTCTTCTCCTTAGTAATTTCTAGATATTTGGATTTTATAGACTTTGTAGAAAGGAAACAAAAGAAAAAGAGGATGAACAAAATGTGGAAAACATTTGTTTCAAGAAAAAATACTTTAAAATCAATGTCTTTACATGAGAGACAGCAAGAGAAATAACAATTAAAAAAGCAAACAAAAAGTCATGAATAGCTGCAATAATTATGACACCTAACATTTACTAATCACTTACTAATTAGCCAGGCATGATGTCAACTTTCACATACATTTCCTAATTAATCTTCACACAATTCCATGAATTAAGAATTCTCTGCTTCTCCATTATCATTTCACAATAGAAAATTTATTTTAATTAAAGAAGAAAATAGAAAGGTTAGGACTTCAGAGTAAAGTTAGTCTTCTTGGGTGATGTCAGTGAGATGACAAAACAGGAAGCCTTGGACTCTTGTTCTCAATACAAACACAAATACAAACACGGATTCTACTTATAATACACAGATCAATTCCTCTTGTGGAAAATTTGGAAATAAGATGAGAGACCCCCAAAAGAATGCTCCAAACCAGCCACAATGAAACTGTTGGAAAAACAGGAGATACCATCTGATCCCAAACCCTAACCTTGGCATAGTGTCATATTAACAGAGGGAAGCTAAGTATTTCCTGAAAAGAGAAAAAGAAAGAGAAAGAGTTGGATTTGGTGTCTAGCTACTCAAGGGCCTCCCAGAGGAATGGCTCCTGTCTTGGAGTACAAATTGGATCTGGCATATTCTAGGCACATGGGACTACTAAGGTCAAAGACAGCTTTATGAAGAAGCACACAGGCACTTCCCAGAACACCTCCACCCGACTCCTCAGCACAAAGTGGACAAAACTCAGATTCCAGCCTCTTCCTGGAATGTGAAAGAGTGGGATTGTTTTAAAGCTCCAGTTTTCTTGGACACTACCACAGGAACCCAGCTCTCTCTCTCTCTCTCTCTCTCTCTCTCTGCGTTTTTGTACCAGTGTATGACATGATTTAATTCTCATGTTTCCCATTCCCCTACTCCTCCCATACAGAAACTTTGTTTCCCCTATTTATTATCATCACATTTTTTCTTTACCCCTCATTACTCACCCCTCCACTGGCTCCTCTCTTAATTGTGCAGAGTGTTAAAAGACTGGGCGTAAAGCACAACTTGAACACCTGCTGGCTACTGTGAACACAGAAGGTCGGTGTGGGTTAGCATGAAGTTCTGGCAGCTCTCAGAAGCTCTATTCAAGGTGAGGGATGAGGTCCCCCCTTATCCTCAATCCATAAAGACTGATGGAGGTGACAGCTTTTAAGGAGTATGATAAAGCTCCAGGAACAGACTCCGTGCAACAGAGAGAGAGATGATTTACCTTGTAAAGAATTCAAAACATTACTCATAAAGATGCTCAACAAGGTCAAAGGAACAATGCATGAACATAATGGGAGTTTCAACAAATACAGGAAATATAAAAAAGAACAAATAAATCTCCAATCTGAAAGCTATAATAGTTGAACAGAGACATTCATTAGCAGAGTTCAATAGCAGACTATTTCAAACAGAAGAAAGAACTGAAGAACTCAAAAACATGATCTTGGGACTTAAAGGAGGAAAAAGAAAAAAAAAGACAACAGAAAAGGGTAAAGAAAATTTCAGAGCTGTGTGAAATATTATCAAGAAGACCAGTGAAGTCCCAGGAGGGGAGAGAGGGAGAAAAGGAGAAAAAAAAAAAGATTCTAAGAAATAATGGCCCCAGACTCTACAAATCCAAGGAAAGAAAAGGGTATTCAGACTTGGAAAACTGATCAGATCTTCACTAAGATAAAGCCAAAGAAATCAACATGGAGACATATTTCAGTAAATTTTGAGAACAGCAAGAGAAAAAAGTCTTTTAATGAATAAGGGAATCCATTGAAATAATAATGAATTTAATAGCAGAAACTTCACACTTTGATGGTGGATCAGTATTCAAAGAAATGACGAGAAAATGGCAACAAAGAACATTATACCCCCCATTGTTCTTTGTAAATAGAGAGATAAAGACTTTCATAGACAAACAGAAGCTGTGGTCACAACTACCTGACATGCTTTAGAAATGATGCTAGAGTGAGTTCCTCAAGTGGAAAAGAAAAGCTGCTAAATGGAAAAGATAAAATCTTATAAAAGTATAAAACTTATTGGTAAAATAAAACATAGTAAAACCTTGTTTTTTTAGTTTAATTCATTCCAGACACTTGCTTGTAATCCAAAGTACTTGTATATCAAAGCAAATTTCCCACAAGAAATAGTGGAAACCCAAAAATATTCATATAAAATGATCACAATACTGTAATATAAAATAATAAAGAAAACACAAAATATATAGAAAAATAAATTAATCTGCACATATTTTTTAAACCTTCCATGTCTGGGGTGAAAGAGACAAGAGAGAGGAGTGATATTATGTTGGACAACTTTTACTGTCACTAATGGAATCACTGCTATCTATTGACACAACAGAATCTTTTTCTTTTTGTGCAGCTTTAATAAGGATCCTACCCAGCGACACTTGCTTTTGTCTCCTTTTGAGGATTTCACAGAAATGTGACGTTACAGTGTCATTGATCTGATTCATCACTTCCACTGTTTCTGCCTTATTCGGTGTTTCTTTACAAAATTTTGCACTGTTTCCCACATTTTACTCATTTCCCTAATCTCACATGAAGTGAGGGATTTCTCCACCTTTTTCTCCTCCTCCTCCTCTTCCTCCTCTTCCTCCTTCTCCTCTGCAGACAGGGTATCTTCCATAAGCTCTTACTGTTGGAAGATGATCACCCATGATTCTACAGCAAGGAAAGAGGGGAGGGGGAGAGAGAGAGGAACCATTGGCTCAGCTGTGGTCATGTGATGTTCATCTTCATGGACTGCTTCTATTTCAAGACACTGCACATTTATCACATTAAAATTTAGCTGGGTGTGTGGCTCACACCTGTAATCCCAGCACTCAAGAGGCAGAGGCAGGAGGATTGCCATGAGTTCAGGCTAGCCTGGGCTACCTAGTGAGTTCAGTGGCCAGTTCAGGAAAAATTACTAAAAATGTTTGCTTTTCTCTGAAACACTCACTTAACAAGTTACTACAATCCAGTGTTCTGTATATAGAAATGGAGAATATTATATACTTCAAAAGTACTGAGTGTGTCTCTATCTGATCTTAAAGTTAAAAATAAATGTATTAAGATAATTATAACTATGTGGTAATTAATACACAATTACATAAAAAGATGTAAATTTTGGGAATCATCAAATGTAGGTGTGCATATAACAAGTAAAGGCATAGGTTTTTATATGCTATCAAAGTTAATTTGTTACAGTTCAAAATAGACTGTCACTATATGATGTTTCCTATAATTTTTATGGTAATTTTAAGGAAAATACATATAGAAGGTACAGAAAGAAAAAGGAATCAAATTATACCAATGAAAAACTGAAAAAAAACAAAGGAAGAAAGTGAGAGGAAAAATTAAAAATTATACGACAGAAAAAATTAATAAAATGGGACCAGTGAAGTATTTTCCTATCAATAATTACTTTAAGTGTGAATTGACTCCTTAATCAAAGGCCTAGAGGGAATGAATGGACAAGAAACAACAATAACAATGGAGTTTGAAGTAATACACGCTGTTTATAAAAGATTGACATTAGCTATAAAAATACATACAAGCCAGAATTGAAGGCTGGAAAAAGATGTATTATAGAAATGCTAATTTAAAGAGAACAGGATATGTGACTACATTCATGTTGGAAAAAATAGATTAGCTGAAAAAACATAGCAAATGGAGAGAATGACATCATACAATGATAAAAGGTCCAATTCTGTACAAAGATATAACAATGTTACAGAATGGCTAGCATACTCAGAAGGACAATCAATAAGAAAATAGCGACCGAAACAATACACCAAATAAGTATGACAAATATACACAGAACATTCCATTCTACAGCAACAGGATATACTTTCTTTTAAAAATACATATGCATGTATCTTTTTTAAATTTTATTTTTATTAGTACCATAATGATTACATTCACCTGGGGAATTTGCACCTGTATATAATACATCTTAATTTTTTCCCATTCTCTTCCCCCTTCCTTTTCCAACTATAGAAGCTTTGTTTTCATTTTTTCCTCTCTGTTCATTCCTTTTTTTATATAAAAAACAAAACCCTCTCCTTTCCTTTTGCCTCTCCTATTGTTCCCTTTCCCATTTGAGCAAATTCTTCCTACTTTCCAATATCTGCCCTCCAATTTGCTCCTTATTTACACATCAGGTTTCTAGTATTAGAGAAACAATGCAACATTTAAACTTATATGTTTGATTTATTTCACTTCCTAGGTGTGGAGAGCTGCGATGTGCTGCGCCTTAAAGATGGCGCCGGTTTCCGCCTTCCGCCAGTCTGCTGGCGAGCGCTCTCCGTGGTAAACAAGTCCTTATTTGGCTGTGCCTGTTCCAGAGGCCTGTTTCCGCATAAGAGTGACCTATCTGCTTTGCCCACGAGGCTCACTGAGGTTGGCTGGCCTAGGAGTATTTAAGTCTGTGGGAGGCTCTCCCCAGGGGCAGAAGATGTTTCAAGGTTCCTGAATAAACTGCTTGGGGAAGAACTCTTAATGGGTCGTGTCTTCCTTGCTGGTCGAGGTGGACGCGACACCTAGGGCACATGGAACATTCTCCAGAACATAACGCACGAAGGCCATAAAGCAAGTTTTAGAAAATTTAAGAAGATTGATATCATAGCAAATACCTTTTCTGATCAAGAAAAAATTAAACTAGAAATCAATTACAAAAGTAAAATCAGAAAATTCACAAGCACAGAAATTATAGATAGCCCACCCTTGAGCAATTAATTAATCAATAAAGAAATCAAAATTAAAATTAGAAAATATCTTGAGAGAAAACACAACAAACCTTTAGGGCATAGCAAAAACAATAATGATAAATTTATGCATTAAAAATGAAGAAAGACATCAAATCAGCAACCTAACTTTATATCTCAAGGAACTGTAAATAGAAGTGAAAGCTAAGGATAAAGTTAGCAGAAGGGTTGAAAAAAATAAAAGTCATAGTAGAAATAAAAGAGATAAAATAATAGAAGAATCAATAAAATGAGTTAGTATTTGAAAGATAAAATTGATAATTTTAGCTAGATTATTAAGAGTGAAGATTCAAACAAAATCAGACATGAAAAAACATTCAAGTTATGCATAAAATTAAAATGAATCAAAATATATAAATATGAACAATTATATGCCAACAAATTATATAACCTAGTAATGAAAAAATATAAACATACAATCTATCTACAAGACTAGGCAGAAAACAGAAAATTGGAAGAGACCAATAATTAATAAGGTTCAAAAACCTCCCAACAACAAAAAGCAACAATCAAAGCAGTCTACTTTTTTTGTCTTCATTTGTGAATTCTTCCAAACTTTTAAAGGGGAATGAGTACCATACTTTGTCAAGTTCCCTCAAAACTTAAAAAGTAATAACTCCAAACATATTTTATGAAACCAACACTATCCAAGTACCAAAGTCAAACAAAGACACTATAGAGAAGAAATTTTATAAGCCAATATGGATGATGAACACAGATGCAAAAATTCTCAATAGAATAGTAGCATACTGAATACAATATCACATTATGAGTAAGTAGGATATGTCCCTGGGTTACAAAATGATTCAGCATGTAAAAATCAATGTGTTGTACTATGGTAAAGGAAATAAAATCATATGATAACCTAAATAGATACAGAAAAAAAAACATGTGACAAAAATTCAGTGTCATATTATGACAGAAACGCTCATCCAAGTAGGAATAGAAAGGAATTAACTCAATGTGATAAAGGCTGTATGTGAAAATCCCCTAATTTATATGGTATTCAAGGATGAAAACAGGAAGCTTTTCCTGTGAGATGGGAAGAAGACAGGATAGCCTCACTCTCATCCTTTCTATTGTGTATAATATTGGGAATTTTCACTGTGATAATCAGGAAAGAAAAATGAAAGTAGGAACCTAACTAGGACAGGAAGAAGTGTAATTATTCTGTTTTGCAGGTTAATTGTCCTACATGTAGAAAATCCTAATGGTTCCACAAACTACACCCCCAAACCAAAAGAAAAAACAAACGAAAGCTGTTAAAATTAGTAAACAAAATTAAGCAATTACAGAATACAAAATCAGCATACAGAGAAATCCTTGCATTTATATACCTTAATAATAAACTCTCTGAACAAAAAAAAAAAGAAAAAAGAAACAAAAAAATAAACTCTCTCAAAAGGAAATTAAGAAAACAATCTCATTTACCATAGGATAAAAATGAACAAAATATTTATTAAAAAGTTAACTAAGAAGGTGAAATATTTGTATAAAGAGAACATATACTAATGAAATGTATTGAAGTAGGTATCAATAAAGATATTCTGTGTTTATAGGTTAGAAGAATGTATTTGTTGCAAAATCTATATTCCCTCAAGTAAGGCACAAATTCAGTTTAATCCCTGTAAAAAAGACAGTTATATTTTTTCACATAAATACAAAACAATCATAAAATTAATATAGACACACAAAGTGTTCTACATAGCTAAAACAACCTTGAGGTGGAAAAAATTCCAAAGAGCACCACATCCCCTAATTTCAAAATATGCTATAAAACTATGATAATTAAGACAGTATGACATTGATGAAAGGACAAATATTGACTAATAGAACAAAATAGAGGGTAAACAAATTATATATGTATTGTCCACTGGACTTTGACAATGATCCAAGAACACAAAAGAAATCTGTATTAGGAAAATAATACCCACATGCAAGAAGTTGAATCCTTATCCTACATTGCAACAATCTAAACAACAAAAAAGTGGTAAAAAAAAAAAAACCTTAAATATAGCACTTGAAATTGTTAGCATCTACAAGAAAACAGGAGGAAAGCTTCATGACAATGATCTTAGAAATAATCTATTGGATATGATATCACAATCATAAGCCACAAATAAAGAATAGTCAAGGTAGTTCAATTAAACTAAAAACTTCTTAACAATAAAGGGAATTATGACCAGAGTGAAAAGGCAAATTCATAAGTGGAGATAAAATGCCAAACTATATTCTTGTTAAGTGATTGATATCAAAAATGGATGAATTCCTATGCATCATAGCAAAAAACGTCATTTTAAACAAGGCCAAAAGAGTTGAAAAGATATTTATTCAAAGAAGTCACAGTGTACGAGAAGATGCTCAACATTTTTATTAAGACAATTCAAATTAAGTTCACAGTAAGATAGCATCTCACTAAAAATGAAAGTATAAAAAGTTTGGGGAGGTGGCAGAGAAGTTGGGACTGTTTCATTTGCCTTAGAAATGTGAAGTGTTGCAAACTTCTCAAATACGTGGAGCTTCCTAAAAACATTAAATATACAAATACCTCAGCTTCCAGCAATGCTACTTCTGATCTCAAAGAGGTCTACATTGCTAGGTTCACTGTCATATTATTCCATAGATATTTAGGATGGAATAAAAGAAATGTGGGTGAAAAAAATGTGGTAGAGAAACAATAAAATATTACTCAAGCTTAAAACAGAAGGAAATATTACCACCTGGCACAACGTGGATGAACCTCGAGAACGTTATGCGAAGTGAAATAAGGCAGCCACAAAACAGATACTGCATGGTTCCTCCCACATGAGGGATCTTAAAAATTAGAAGTCCTAGAAGCAGAGAGAGAGTGGTGCTTTTCAGGGACGGGGAGCAGCAATAAACGGGACGTTGCTACTGAAGATGTATAAAGTTGCAGTCATGGAAGAAGAATAAATTCTAAAGGTCTGTGGTACGCCACTTCACACACTATTCACCAACTGTGCTGTATGTTTAAAATTCTTGAGAAGGTGGACCTCATAATCTGACCTCAGTAAAAATGATTCAGTTGTTTACATATTGTAGCATTCTGGAATACTTACAATACTCCATGTGTGCATTTTGGTTTATTTGTTGGCTTTTTTTATAAACCATTAAGCATAAGCATGGATCAGTGTTTATTAACCTTGCTTGCCACTGTGCTCCTCCTTACTAAAAGAAAGAAAAACTCTAGCAGTATGTGAGAAACTGGAACAGGAGATGACTGTGGGTTCCAGGAGAAGAAATGTTAACTTGACATCCTGAAATACAATTTAAAGTCTTGCTATATTGTGAAGATACTTTGGTTTTATGAGCAGCCAAAAGACCCACTTGGCAGTGAGCTAATCCATGTAGCTCTTTTAGCAAAAAGGCATCAGTAACCCATTGACCAGAGAGACAGTTATAAGAAATGATTTGTTCTAAAATAGTTTCTAAAGCTACAAAAATAGGAGAGTCCTCCATGTGGGAAGATTGTTAGTCTTCCGCTGAGGTTTTTGGCCTCACTCACATGGATGGCAAACAACTCCATTAGCAAGGTTGTCTGCGAATGCAAACTCCAATGCAACAAATATATACATATGCGAACATATTTGTTGAATTCTAAAGTATTGAGCAATATGAGAGCTGAAGTGAGGCTGTTGTTTATAACATATATCATGAAATGAAGAACAGATGATCTAAGAACGAACATTTGCTGAAATGATCTCTCAGGGCTTAAATATTTATTTTACTTCCTCCAGCCCCCTCCCTTTTTGACAAAGTATTATGTTTGCCAAAATCTACCCTGTGAAACCATGAAAGTTTATGACAAAATCACCTCAAATTGCTACCATAAATTATTACCTCCTACATACTCTTTTTCTGCAGCATGCAATTAATCAAGAAAACAACTTATTCTTTCTAATTAAGGGACTGATTCTAAGAGTTTTATTTTCAGTGTGAGAAGGGGTGTTGATTTCTGGAAAAACATGTGGTTGCCCTATAAAATATTCTTGCATTTCTGTCTCCAAGGTTTTGTACATGATTTCAGAAAAGGGATATCCTTTGTCTCAATCTTCAGGGAAAATGGGAATCCATAGTTATAAAAGTTCAAGATTTTGAAGATATCTTTGAAGAAAACAAGGTGTCAATGGAGAGTTAACAGGACAGATTTTGAGAGGATACAATTCCAAGGGTCACTGGATACAAAATGGAGGTCCTTAGGAAAAAGACAGGAGATTCTGTTCTCCATTAGGTCCTGCAGGGCCTGGTGAGGATTCTGTTGCCTAGTTCACAGAATTCTTAGGTTTTTGCTTTCTCAGCTCAATTACTTCACCCAAAGCTCATTTACTATCATGGTTGCACAGATTCATCTGGGTATTCATGTTTCTAGCCATTCATTTTTTCATCTTCCAGTCCTTCCAACCACTTTTATATAAATGATAAACAAATTTGAGTGTCTGCCAAATGTATGGTGTGGACGGTCCAGAAAATTCAAATCTAAGAGATGATCTCTACCATTGAAAGGCTTCTGGCTCAATCTACACAAGAAAAACAACTCTTTCTAAAACTTGATACAATATGAGAATAAACTGATCAGTATGCAACGTGAGATTTTTTCTGACGCCGGCTCCAATTACTCTGGTGGCCTCACTGTGCACCGAATTCCTTCTGAAGGTCCACATTTCACTCAGACATCTCTAGTACTCTGACCTTAACAGCTGGGTCTTTGCACTTTCCAGCATCCTTGAATTTACTCATGCTCTGTTAGTCCTGCGCAGCCTTTCTTTAATCTAGCTCAAAATTCACCTCCTTCAGGGCATTACACTTAAAAAAAAAACAATTTAATGATAATATAAGGATCTCTCAGAACTGGGTGGTGGTGGTTCCAATGCAGAAAAGGCTCCTAGTTCTATACTAGAAATACAGAAATTGGGTTCATTGTACATTGGATTTTAGTTTAATATCAATGAGGATGAAAACTGGAATTAGAGGGGGATGGGAGGGGGCACTAATGAAGTGAGCTACATTAGGTACAGGTACTCACTCCCCAAGATGTCTGGAAAATGCATGGACTGCAAACATGTACTAATAAAAAAATTTTTTTAAAGCAGCCAATGACTTTCTGTAGAAATTGAGATGAGTTTCAGTTCCGCACCATGGAATTAAAGGTCCTTCCTTCCACAGCCAGCCCCTGCTCACCTCCCTAGCTATACTATGTTTCTCTCTCTCCCTAGCCCTACGGGGCCATGTGAAATTCCTTGAGCATAACCTGTTTTCCTCATATGCAAGGCTCTACACAAACTACTTTTGTTTCCTGAAATACTCTCACTTTTCCTTTCTAGCTGAAAACTTCCTGGTTTCCCTTTAGGCCTCCACTTCAATGCCCTTCTCACCCAGAAAAATTCCTGTTTCCCATTTTGGATCAGGGTCTCCTAGTGTTTTCATGGTGCCTCACGTTTCCCCTAATGAAATGCAAAAGGCCCTTCCCAGGTCCACAGGCAATGGGTCCCAGCAACAGGTATCCAATAAATGTTTCTTTTGTTAACAACACTGAATTGACCCCCTATTATTTCCTCCAGGAAATACAGAGGCTGACTATTCATAGCTATGGTTTACTGTGAACTCAGACAGCATGTGGGACCTTGTGAGACACAGATGAACATTAAAGCTAAACATTACTACATAACTTCAATTTTCTTCTGCAATTTCATTTGAAGCACAGTCTTCCAGGGTTAAAAATAACAATTCTCCATTTATAGCGACAGTGAGTATGGATACGTAGATCCTAATCTATAAGAGTGACATTAGTAATTAGCACCTGGGACCTAAGCAGTTCTTTTTAGACTTAGTTCATATGTAGGCTTGCTGTCTTTCTTCATAGTTCAAGAGATCATTCAGAATATGTCTTGTGTAATGAAATTACTATTTTAGGAGTTTTAGGAGATTGGGATCAATTTTATAGTGGAGTTTGTTGGGCACGCAACCAAATCTTCTAATCAGTTTGAAGAGGACTGTAGACTTCTGGGCTGAATACTGCAAACTCAGACATACTACATTTTCCCTTGGTTTTTGAAATGATTCATACATTGCACACTTAAACTAATATACAACTACAGAGCCCAGGACCTTAACAAATTATAGGTAGGTTACCCTGAATCTAAGCAGTGAAAAGATAATTACTTGATTCTGAAGAATTTGGAGAGGGGAAGCGTCTACAGCTTCTTTAGGTAACTGGTGCTTTTGCTTTCCTTGAAGTCGTTTAGTTTACTTCTGTAACTGTCCCTCTTGCAGCAATTTAACAACCTGTTTTCTTTTTGTGGCCTTCATTTAAAGGAATGGATTTGCTTTGTGTGCTATGATCAATGAAGCCAACTTTCAATTATAAGTACCAATGGGTTAGCACACGTGTAAGAGCATGGAGAAAGAAAATCTCACATATTCTCCAAACCTCACATTATCTACTAATTTTGACTTTTTCTCCATCAGATCTTTTGAAGGGTCTACTAAAAAGCAGCAAGGTGCTTTGAAATTCATGCCTTTTCTTATTCACTTGCTTCTTCTCTGGTAGAGGTAATAATGGTCCTCAAGATTCCCAAAGGGGAGGGCAGCAGTGAGAGATGGAAAAGAGACAGGTGTGGATAAATTAGAGGCTACACTCATGCAATTATAAAACCTGTAGGCCTCTGGCTTACCAGTCTGCTTACTGCAATTGCTCTACAATTTAATTTAGTATTTTAAGTTGCAAAATCATTGGCCATGCAGGTCTTTTAAGCAACATTTTGCATTCAACAACAGCTATATAGCAAGTTTGAGTTTAAAGTTGATGAGTGGCATGAAATTAGATGCTACCATGGAAATTTAACTTGCCATTTTGTAAAATGGGGCAACAAAATAATACTTGCTCCTTAGTAATTAAAAATGCAGCCAATTAAAGGCATGCAAATTTACATAAATGGAAGAACCTTAAATTTTGCATTTCCTGACTGGTAGGATTAAACTTCCAAAGAAAGTGTGAATTAATGCAAATGTTAACATGGCATCTCCTAAATCCTTTTCTACTTTTATCACTAGAACAGAATATAGAAAAGTAAAAATACACGATGATAGGCCAGTCTCTGCTTATTTTGTCACCTACCCAAAGAATACCAGCATGCTTAGAAACCTTGGAAAACTTTGCAAGATTTCAGGTAGCAAATATAAAGCTCCAAGGCAGAGTCCTTAAATCTCAGCCAAATTGTTCATTGCCGTGAATATGATTAGAAAACCAGCTGTTGATAACACCATGACTTGAAGCTCCGATGGCAAAGAGCTCTCCTATGAGCTTGAGTTCTAAGGATTTCAATGCATAGAAAGCCCATGAGTTACAATGTTGGATTTAATTTTTTTTAACTTTGCAGTGGTGCAAAAGCAATACAAATTCAGTACAAACTTTGCATTTCTTTTCTGAGGCTAGTGGCACGTGGTGCCAAAGTGTCTTATGAGGTGAGGCAGTTGCAGTGAGTTGCAGCTTCCAGTTGGCCACACGGTCATGAAGGGAAAGAACAGGTGACACTGTAGAGTTGTTCTGTTATACTGAGCTGTGGTGCTCAGGAGCTTGAAGGTATTAAATGGTCTTTAAATTGCAAAATTTTCAGCTTATGATGAGAATATAATAATTGTATATTGAGGGGAAGGAGTGGCTGTATGTTTTCATGTATTGTGCAGGTGTGTGCATCTCCATGCATGGTTGTATGTTACAAGCATGTAGATATATATACATAGGGAGGCTGTTATATATGGGCTTTACCGTGTATAAATATGTAAATACATTCATATGTACAGATATGTATATACATGTATCTATATGTGTACTTATGAGAAAAATACATAGAAGAGATCTCATTTCTTGGAACATAACCATGGATGTGAGACCACCTGATGGGAAATTTGTGCCTGACTTTCTCTTCCCAGAGTTTCTCGTATTTGATGATTTCAATCCTTCCATGAGCCCTCCCTCAATGATGCACTCTTGACAATCTCCTCTGCTCCCTTTTCTTTTTCTTCTTTGCTCTTGGTAACCCCTTTTCTACTGAGCTCTATGTGTTCTGATAGCAGACTACCTTCTTCAGCCATTTCTTCTTTCCAGCTGAAGTCTTACACTCGTGGTCACTGGTTGAGGAAATTCAGGCCTCTATGTGGCTTCTTTTGGCCACTTGTGAAACTCTGAGGTAAGACAGACACAAATTTCATCCAAATTAGACCTTGAGCCCCACAATGCTGGGTTTATGGTCCAAATTCTGATGCCGTTGACTATAAACAGCTTAGGACATTTGGATAATTAGATTCTGAATTTATACTAACTATATTTTCTTTGAAGACAAGTATAGGAAACAGGATTTTGAAAGTCTCTGCTTTGTCTGATAATACTTAATAATCATTTATACTCATATATATATATATATATATATATATATATATATATATATATATATATATCTTCTGTTTACCTACTCATTTAGTGAATATCTCAATGGCATTAAATGTTTTATATCCAAAAGTGAAAGCTTACACTTTATTTCCATGAAGACTCATTTAAGATACAATTTCCAGAAATGCTATGTACTATAAACACTGGAAACATCTGTCAAAAATAAGCACCTAGCTGCTAATCCAAAGATGTGTTTGAAAAATGAGTTTCCATAAGAACACAAGTTACAATGATCCATAAAGCACAGCTCTTTTTTGTGCAAATTCTTTATTCAGTCTGAGAAAACTTTTAAATAGTTTCAGCAGCCCGTAGTGTTCTGCATTCAATTTTTTATTTCTCACAAAGAAAATTAAGCCGTGAAATTCAACTCTTTGTGCCTCAGCCACGGTTCATGGTTACTGGCTCGTGGACTTAGCTTTTAAGGGCTGTAGGTGTGTTCCGAGGTTGGCATCCTAGTTAACTTGAGTTGCCACCCGAATTTCCAAGCCTATCACTAAACAAGGTGGGAGCCCAGGTTACACACTTCTGTCCCGAGGAGAAGGCTCTATGGTCAGGTAAGACTCAGGCTAGTTACTGAGAGGTTGGGTGGCAGCCAGAAGGCTCAAGGCCGCCATGTCGGTTCCCTTAGATACTGTAACTCTTGCCTATGGTGCCTTCAATGCAATAGAGGTTTTTTTGGTGGAGGTGGGGTGGAGATCAGTTTTAAATCTTACAGCTTTCCTCTGAGGAAATCTTCTACCAATATTCAGGAGGTTTGGGAAGTTTTTATGTTGTATATGTATTTGTGTTGCTGAGAAATGAATTTAAGGCCCTAGACAGGGTAGACCAGCGCTCTACACTGAGCTACATCCATCAAGTCATACACATACACTCTCTCCTCCCTCCCTCTCTCTCTCTCTCTCTCTCTCTCTCTCTCTCTCTCTCTCTCTCCCCTCTCCCTCTCTCTAGACAGGCCGTCACTAAGTTGCTCACACTTCCTTGAACTTGCAATTTTCCCGTTCCAGACTCCCAAATAGCCATGGTTAAAGCTGAGCACCAGCACATCCGGCTTCCTCTCTTTAATTTGAATAAGTGATTTTCAACATCTCAGTAACATTTCTAATTTGCTACTTATAGAAGAGCTATTTATACTCTCAGATGGAGCCCACATCCACTGATTTCCTCTCTCAGGACTTTTCCTATGTGGTTCTGGGGACTCCATAAATCCCCTATGGATATTTCTTATGTGGATTCTTTATGATATCCCAAATTCTTCTCAGACTCTTCCTATCTATGCGTCTTGTCCAAGGTTGGGATCTCCACAAACAGATGCTTTCTTGCACCTTGAAGGATATTTAATAGGAATCCTGGCCCCTATCCAGTAGATGTCAGTGGTAGACCCCTTTTCTTAACATGGGACAACCAGAAGTGCCTTCTCTTCTCATGCTGGCCATTGTCTCTGGGAGGACAAAACTTTCCCTGGTTGAAAACCACTGTGTTACAGGGAGAAAATATAAAAGTATATTTTTATTTCATAATTCAAATTAGCTGATATAATTTAACATAAAAATGAAAACTCCTAGTTGATATCATAAAGACTCATTCCCAATTACAGCATGGTACTGTGACTGTTAAAAAGAGTGGGGGAAAATCAATTTCTGTGCTTGGAGCTAGACATGACTAAGCATTAACAATCTTTGCCTATGAATAGCATGCTATATATCCTTTTCTCCGTGTATTTTGCTAACCTGCCAGGGTCTCTCTCTCTCTCTCTCTCTCTCTCTCTCTCTCTCTCTCTCTCTCTCTCTCTCTCCCCCTCTCTCTCTCTGTCCCCGTCTGTGTTTATGGACGTGAAATGTTGCAGATTTCATCTCCTTTGCATCCCTAACCTGGCTTTGTTTCATGCACATCCTGTGAGCCAGCAAGTGATGTTCTTGTGTGAGGACATGCAGTGAGATAATTTTTACCTGGCTAGTTTAGTAACTGAAGTAAAAACAAGGAAACAACCCTCAAAATTGAAATGATACTATTACTTATTGCTTTTTTTTTTCTTCTACAGGTGTGAATGACTTCATCTTATGTTTAGACATCATTTTCACAATTGACTCAAAACTAATGTTGATATCTAATGTTCTTCTAAGGCTGGTTTGGGAGAGTAGTTTATATCTTCCTCCTTGTTGATTGTTGAAGAATATGAGAAAGTAGGAACTTATGTGTGTTCACTGCCAGATATCCAGTTTCCATCAATGTTTTCTTCATGATTGCTGAGGGATGGATGATTTATAATACACAATGTTTCAGTTGTGTACAAACAGGAGCACAAATAAGAAGCAGAGATACACTCCCAAAAGGAAAGGGACAAGGTTTCTCTGAATGGAAAATCCCTATTTGAACTGTTTGTAAGAAATATGAAAGCTACACTATTTTCATCTTGGAGTAGATTAAGGAAAAGCAAAATGAATTCAGTTTAAAGACACTACAGAGAATTTATCTCATAAGAAATAGATTTTGATTTTAGAAAATATGTAGATAACTAGAGAATTTTGAAATCATATGAATATACAGATATTTAAGAGGATTTTTCATTGTTTGTCTTTCCACAATTGTTAGCAGATGCTCCTCCCCTTCAGAGATTTGTGATTCTCTCTGATAGTACCAAATTCCATTAAGTTGACAGGTTTTATGAAGTACATTCAATGTCACAAAGACGAATATAATACATGGAACTCACTAAAAACATCATTATTGCAAACATTTTCACTGAGTAAAAAACAGTGACAGTTATGTGACAGACTGATCAACCTATTTAGTTTAGGAAGAATTATCCGACTGAAAAAGCTTAGAACTCCATGAAGAGTTATGCAAAATCAGAACATTTTTAATCTGGAGCAAGGAACATAATTTCAGCTCCCTCTCTAGGGATGCCTGCTAAGCATGAGACAAGGGATGTGGGGAACTTGAATTACCTAGTCAACTGAGGGCCCCGTTTGGAAGGCCTCAGGTAGCCATGCTTCTCCTCCAGACCCTGGTAGAGACCACGTCATACCTTGCTGCAGGCACCTTACAGACCCACAACAGTGAGAGCTCCCTTGAGGCTGTGAATGCCTTGCAGAAAATGTTTCCCAGCAAGGATGAACCATCGAAGAATAGTTTCAAGGGATTTTTACTGAGAGTATTGCCAAATGGCATTCTTATTTTTCTTAAAGTACCCAAGGTACATTATATTTTGAATTATTTTGAATCTCTTAAACATCTGTGTGGTGTCCTTGCTAGGCCATGGTATTTGAATATTTTGTTGATGTATTTTGTGTAGACCCATATGCACATTACTGGAGGTGTGGCACCTAATGATTTTTTTTCAACTGAATGCACTCTTAGAACAAGCACTGGGTCCAGTAATAGGAAGTGACCAGTCTCTAGAAGTCCACCAATTCCCTTCTGTCCAGTGGCCAGCCACCTATTGGAACATGCTGTTCTGACTTCTGAAGGCACTGCTGTTTTGGGAATATGGTGGTCAGTTTCATTAGAGGATTCTTTGTGTACACTTGCCTTGATTTCAAAGCTTGCTCTGGTCCCCTTTCCTTTGCATAGATAGGACAATGACTGAGAATGTTCTACCCAATCTGAACTGCTCCATAACGTGAGTATGCTCTGGCCACCAAGTCACATAAAGAAGTATGAAGTGTTGAGTTTTAGCTGTGTGACTGTTTTAGTTGTGTGACATTGAAGTCTCAGGAGACGCAGAAGAAGGACCTATGTGTGAGGTGGACAGAGCCCACAGAAGACCTTCCCCATCTTCATACTCTTGGTTTGAAAAAACACTGAGATCTGGGTTCTCATTTCTTTGTCCACCTGTTCATTTGAGATGCCTATGTAGATCTTACTGTTGACTTGTCACTTGTGCTTGTTGGGGGACAGCAAATGTAGCTGCTAGTACCAGACATCCTGCTATGTATTAAAGACATATATACCAGGATATATAAGAACATTTTGTTCCTATGAGTATTTTATTTTAATATACTTCCAAAGAATGTCTTTTTGTGGTCTAGACATGACCCATGATCTCAATTCACCAGTAGGTCATTAGTCACTCACAAAAGGTACAAAGATCAGCCAAAGTAGAGGATTGTATCATTAACAAGAAAGTAGAAGGTGAGTACGAACTGACATCTTTTAGTATGAATTTCTACTGGCCAATAAGACATGCTGAAAGAAATATAAACCGGAACATTTCACTAGTTTTCATTTGTGAAGTGCTGAAGTAAGTCTGTACTACTTTTCTTCTTTTAGGACAGCAGTCTAGAACATACCCTACTAAAGACAGAGTAGTCAGAAACAATGTATTTATCCAATATAAGCATATAGGCTGAGTCCTGCACAATCATTTCTGCTCTCAGTGGAGTTCTTAGAAGATCCATTTCACAGAAGAACCCAGCTCAAAAAAACTAGTAACCCTGAATACTCCCTTTCTCTAGTATTTCAGTCTTGTCCCACCCCGTCAAACATAACAAGGGCCTCAGGACTACTGTTACTTATTAAGACTACTTACAGGAGTTATTGAATTATTCCTCTGTTCTACTTTTACATGTGTCTCTGGTTTTTCCCAGCACAGCTTGGACTTGTACTGGAGCTTTACAGAGCACAGAAAGCAACGGTACCATCCAAGATGGTGGAAGGACTCTGTGGAATGGAGAGTGATGTCATATTTACAACTTGTTTTACTTCATATTTTATTTCCTTGAACCCTCTCAGTTTTAACTTCCATGTGCTTTTCCCCCCTTCTACTCAAAGTCTTCTAATTCTTATACCAAGAGTTTGTATTTATTTATTTATTTATTTATTTATTTATTTATTTATTTATTTTCTGAGACAGGGTCTCACTTTGTAGTTCAGGCTAGCTCTGAGCTCACTATGTAGCCCAGGCAAGCCTCGAACGAAGCGATCCTCCTGTCTCTGCCTCCCGAGTGCTGGGATTATAGGCGTGAGCCACCACACCTGGCCCAAGAGTTTTATTTTGACCTCTGACCTGACAACTCATGTGGTATTCAGCTTAGCTCTCATCTTAGGAGACTGGGGCTATGAAAGACCCTCTAACTGGCAAATCATGGTTTCTATGCCCGAGCATAACCAATAACAGTAACTCAAACTGTGAATAAGTGCTGAGTATTTCCTGGTTTTCTCTTCTATCCCTCCTTGAATCTTTTATTTCCATCTGTGCCAGTTTATTAATTTATAATGAGAAATGCAAATGTCAAATTTACCATAGTGTTTATTTTGTTTAAATGGTTTATTGTTTATTGTTTCTCTGTAGGTGGGGGAAAATTTGCTTATGAACATGGAAATAGAAGTAGGTAAGTCATTATTTGACTGTTTTATGGCAGGAGACTAAAAGGTGACTAAGCCACACCTTTTCGAAGGAGGAAAACCAGTCTATGTGGGCATATATGTTCATCTGCTTGGGAATCCTTCTAGGATCTTGGATGGGGGCAGTCTTACCTCTATCCTGTTTTTCCAAGCACAATGTTGTGCATATGACTGAAACCTGGACTTTGAAACTTCATCCTCCAAATCTGTTTCTCTTTTCTCTCCTCTTGTTTTAAAGATGCATTTTTTTTTTTTTTGAGACCGGGTCTCGCTTTTTTGTAGTTCAGGCTGGCTCTGAGCTCACTGTGTAGCCCAGGCAAGCCTCAAACTCAGCAATCCTCCTGTCTCTGCCTCCCGAGTGCTGGGATGACAGGCGTGAGCCATCACACCCGGCGCTGTGATACGTGGTATTGATTGCTGGTGGGCATGAGTCTCCACGCCCAGCATTGTATGTGGTTTCCGGGGATCGAACTCAGGACCTTGTGCTTGCGAGGCAGGCGCCGGAACCACAGAGCTAACCCTCAGGCCCAAAGATGCATTTCTGTACTTTTATCCTTTTTAGTCAACCACTTGCTTAGCTTTACTTTATTCCTCAAGACTCTCTTTTGAATTTTATATATCTTTCTGTATGTTCTTGGCACTGTCTCCATAACTTCCTCACAACCTCTGTTTTTCTGTGGTAGAAGGACTATGGGTTACACAGGAAACTAGGTCATTGGTAAATAAAGATAGATATCCTGCAGAATTTATGTATGTTTATCATTTACTGTTATAGAAAGGTCTGTCTCTATTATTTCTTGGGGTTTTTGTTTTGTTTTGTTTTGTTTTTTTTGTTTTTTTTTGGTTCCAGGGATTGAACTCAAGACCTCATGTTTGCCAGGTGCCTTGCTGCTGAGATGCATCCCTGGCCCTTCATTATTTTTTAATATTCTTTGCTTCAGCAATGTGACAGGGATAAAAGTATATCAGAGGCTTTTGGATAACCTCACTAATTGCTGTCTCTGATAGTGGCCCATAAAATACTACTTTGGAGCTTCTAATATATTATTATTTATGGCAAGTGTTAGAAAGTAACATTTTTCTCCACAACAGAAAAAAAAAAAACCAAGATTGTAACTGCTTATTTTACCAAGGGTAGGGTGGGATGGAGAGGAATACTTTATGATTTTCTTCTAATTAGTCTTCTTAGCGTCAGCAACATTTTTCTGGCTGAGTAAATGAATACATGAAATCTCAAAACTCTTGGGAAAAGGAACACAACAGGAGTTAAATATGGATGATAATATTATTATCTTCTGCTTTTAGTTTTCCAAATCCTATACATTCAGTGACTGAACTGAAGATGATACAGATGAATGAAGTTGCAAGGAAAAATTGGCAGGGTATTTTTTAAGACCACCTTTGTTTTCATTTTTAACAATGTGACTTAACTCCAATTAGCTATTTACAACACATTGCCAAGCAGAACTCCTACCACAACCTGTTTCAATGAACAACACAGACTCATTTGTAAATAGTCAAGTAGTGAACTTCCTCCCCAAGGTATTGCAAAAGTGCCTTGGGTTGATTTTATGGTTTCTCTTGCAAGGTAGCTTATCTGATTAACTCAGATTCTTGGTACTCCAATGTGAATGGATTAGTAGGGTGAGTAGGAAGTTCAGTACAGATGCAGTACCTCGGCACCCTTTTCAGAGTCGCCTAACCAGAAACTGCATTTTAACAGGTTATCTAGGTGATTTCTATGTACATTAAAGTCTGAAAAACACTGACCTAGAAGATCTTTCATCTTGAATTATCAACAAAGATATACTCTTGTTTATGTGGCATGAACTCAACTTTTGAGTGTGTGGATTTCAGATGCATCAGCTTTTATAAAATTTCATGCCTAGTTATATATTCTATTTCCTAAATTTCTCTTAAACTTGTATTATCTGATAACTTTTTCAAAGGCCTATGTTATCCATTTTAGAGAAAAACTCTGGAAAACTGAAATCATACCCACATCCTCTTTCAATTTATTTAACAAGGATAGACTTGATCCATAGGATTCAGTGTTAGGGATGTTTAGACATCTTGGCATTTCTCCTTCTCTGGAGAATTGTATCTTTTTCTAACTGTTGGATAATTTTCTCCAGTTCTCAGCAGAAAGCTATGTATCATGTATTTATTTCTTGAATTAGGAACTCTCCACAGATCCAGAGAAATCTCTTGATATATGTTCAGTGAATGATATTTGGAATCTATTTGATGGGTAGGAATTCTTTGTTTACTGTAAAAGGCATTCAAAGTTCAGTTTCAGGTTTTGGTCCAAATAGCTGATAATTTATACAGTAGCAGGAACAATATCTTATAACTGTTTATCATAATGTATACCTTACATAGCATAGATTTAGTCTTTTTTATATGTTCCAAACAGATTTAAATAATCTGAATATGCATAAGCCACCGACGACAAAGCAAATAAAAACTCTTAGTCACATTTGTCTGGCATCCTTTTAAGAAGACAATTTATTGACAAATATGCAAATTCTTGCAGTACTGGAGATTGAATCTAGTCACTTGCGCAGGTTGGGTAAGTCTTTCTTGAAATTATTTTTATTTAAAGGTTATATGATTTTGTAGTTTTAGGAGTGGAATGAATAATCTGATTTATTTTCAAATACCTCCTGTGGTTTAGGATTACTTCTTTAAATAATGTACTTTCTGACATGAACTTATTTGCAGCTGAATGTCCAACTTCAAGGAAACTAGAAAATAAATTCTCAGTGGGCACATGTTTTGCTAGCTATGTCCTCTAGCACCTAGGACAGTTCTTCTCATGTAGTATAGAAGAAACACTCAGTGTCTGAATGAACAAATTAATGAGCCTGAAATGGTTAAGTCTCTTCAGAATTAATTTCAATACAGAATTTATTCGTTATTAGTAGCATTTTTCTAAAAGCATCGTTTTCCCCTGGAAACAAGTATATTTGAAGTCTGATCTAAATGATTAAGTCATATAACTGAGGGGTAATTATAATAAGGGCCATTTTCCTATGGTTCCTTTATTACGTGACTTTTATCTGCCATGAAATCGCAACTAAAGGGTCTTCTTTTTCTAAAGCCTCTGCCTCTTCGCACCCTGGGATTTGGCCCTATCATATTGGCTTCTGCTAACAATGCTGTCACTCAGAGGGATTTCACTTTTGTCTCTTACCTGTCACCTTCCCGGCCCTGGGGAGACTACTTTCTGTCCTAACCTGATGCCCTTCCCTCCACATTGCTGCCTGTTAGCATGGCTGTTACTAAATTTATCTGCCAAGTTCACAACCCCCACCTTTTCCCCTCTTTTCTCCTGTGAGAGAGCATGTTCTGTGTTTCTATCTATACACAATAGCTAGAACATGATGGAGTGATACTTTCTTTTTTAGGGTCAAGTTGACTTCTGTTTTCTCTTATTTGTGTATGTGTACCCAAAAAGGACCCCCAGAGAAATTAGGCCTTCCCTCACTCTCGCTGAATTCTATAGCTTTAAAAGTCATCAAACGGTATTTTAAGATATATTTTATAACATTAAAAGTGAAAGTATGCCAGGCGTGGTGGCTCACGCCTGTAATCCCAGCACTTGGGAGGCAGAGACAGGCGGATTGCTGAGTTCGAGGCTTGCCTGGGCTACATAGTGAGCTCAGAGCCAGCCTGAACTACAAAGCGAGACCCTGTCTCAAAAAAAAAAAAAAAAAAAAGTGAAAGTAACTCTGATTCTTCTATTTAACCTTACTAAGTTACAGTTTTCTAGGTATAATATAAGCAACTTCATATGTTTCAGACTAGTCTAGGAACCTTACCACCAAGTCTAATTTAATTTCTACAGGGAAATACATTATATCCAGAAACATACTTAGCTAATGAAGTTTATAAACTGAGAACTTTAATATCCAGACAGAAAAGCATATTCATATTCTAAATTATAAAACTTTTTAATCAAATAGACCTAAATATATTTATTCCTCATGCTACTATAAAAACAATCAATTATTCATCCAATTGTTAATAAAAACAATTTATACATATCTTAAGGTAAGAGAGGCATTCCTAATCATAGTGAATAGATAATACCAACATGCTAGACTGGCAGAGAGATGTGAACTCTATTCAGAGTCCGCATTCTGTCTCTCCCAAGTTGTATGATATCCACAAGATACCTCTTAATCTCTTCATTTTCTCATCATCAACACAGTAATGTTACCTATGCTATAGAGTTTTTACAAAGATTCATTAAAATAATACATACAAAACATAAGAATAGACTGCTATGTGCTTTTTTCTATCACTTTGGAAATCACACTTCAATACTTTGGAAATTTACCTATTTCAAAATTCAACTGACTCTGAATGCATAAAAAATATCAACAGCATATTAAAGTATACGAGGGGAGAGTATTACATCATGTGCTCTGTGAAACCATGGTGTGAAAATGATTTTTCCAGCTAGAGCGGAAGCCAACACCATCCTAACCTCCTTCTTCCTTTTCTCCCTTTTGCATTTGTTGTCAAGTGCAATTGGCAGAGAGGGAAACGGTGACAGTGCTAAGATACAAGATGCCCCAAGCACATCGCTCATCCTCTGTCCTAGTCTCCTGGTTACATTTGTTACTCTAAAATGAACACATTGCAAACATCATCCTTATTCTGTACATAAAAATGTTCCAAGTTAAGACACCTATAACCTGTGGGCTATACGACACCAGTGGTGGAATAAATACAAGTGTTTCTGGCTGTGGTTATAGAAGATGAGTCCAAGACAACAAAGAGATTTAAGGTACTAAAGTAGTTGAGCTGTAACTCAAGCAAACATTACAGTTAAGGGCTAGAAAAATGGGCACGATAAGGAAGAGCAATCATACGAGTTACTTTAACAGTGAGAATTTAACATGAAGAATCCCTATTTCGTGAAGCATTGACTAGACAAAAAAAAAAAAAAAAAAAGAGGGAGAGCAAGAGAGAGAACACAGGCTTATCTCCAAGTTAAAAAGTGTAAGACGTGGCTACAATCCCCGGGAATGGGAGGAGCCTCTGGCTGTCAATGGTCTCTGAGATAGAACAGTGACACTGGGTGGGAAAACGTCTGGCAAACTGGATTTGGAAGCTGGGGCTGGCACCACTAGGATGAAGAAGGACCATTACGGGGTGCTACTGTAAGGTACTGAAAGCTCATGGGAGTAATCGGGCTCTTTTCCTTTCTCTGATTCTGCTGTGCCCCAGCACTCAAACCAGCGAAGCAGAAAAGGGGTCTCTAGAGTTCTATTCCTGGCATCACTATGGTGGTAGAAGGCCGGTTTGAAGTGGAGCGACAACAGGATACCGGGTGGTACAAACAGGGCGTAGATCATGGCAGGTGGGTTAGAGGGACCAGCTCAGAATCCCCAAGACCTGGCTGGTCTTTCCTAGGGAAATAGGGCAGACATGAGGACTACTTCACTGGGGAAACATGAACCACAGAAGTTCAGAGAGCATCTTGGAGGCGTTCTTGGTCACCTGATGCTCTGGCTGCCAGCTTGCCAAGCGTTGTGCCAAAGCTACTGCAACTTTTGCCGTATTCTCTGAATCCTGAAGAGGGAACGCTTGGGAAGCAAAGCCGGGTCGTTGCTATGGGAGCATAGGATCAAAGATCGGGAAAGAAATGGGAACCCAGGCTCAGGCCAATGATGTGTCAGAGAGGCAGGAGCCAATACTCCACTGGAAGATGAGGAGACTTGTTCTAATTTGATGCCAATGAATCGATCAAGAAGAAACTTAGTTTTGTATATCTTGACTTTGAAGGGACAAATAGCTTTCAGGACGTGATCATTTCAGTTTGGAAATTTACTACTCATTCAAATCTCTCCACATCCTTGGAAACCAATGGTTTCATAGTGATAAATATGGCCCCAGGGTAAGTTAGGGTCCTAACTGCTTAACTTGGTATTTGTCTACATTCTGACCTTCATTCGTTCCCCCATGTTGCCCACCACCGTTGGTGCCAGCGCCAGTAGCACCAGTGGAACACTGGAGAGTGCCGGTGCTCAGTGTGCCCTAGACCATTGAAATGAGACTCCTGGGAGATGGGGCAGGAGGGCTCATATTATTAAAAAGTTCTTCATGACATTTTAATGTCAGTCATGGTTATGAAGCATACAGCATGAGAATTCCACGGAAAAATTAGTCTAGTTTATCTTTCAGTTCACTTCAAATTTTAAGCACATAGTGGGCAACTGGTATTTTGTTGGTTGCTGAACATACAACGAATCAGAGAAGATTAGTTTTTCATGACTTATAGGATGGACCAAGGCATGAATATACAATACATGATTCAATCTGCTTAAGTATTCTATAATGAATAATTAGGTGTTGAAAGGAGGTACAATGGGTTCTCTCTGGTTTTATCAGAGGAGAAGAGATGGGAAAACTTCACATAGCAAATGGGGATAGGCAACTAGGTATAGATTGGACTGAGCAGACTTTTAAAGAGTGAATGGGATTTACAAAAGGAAGAAAGAGCATATGTTCAATCATAGTGAATCGCTCATATGATTAGAAAAATGATTCAATTGTGTGAAAGGCAAGAGGAGACACAGAAAAGTGAGAAGCCCACAGTAATGAGTTTTGAATTCAACATTAACTGAATATCCATGAGAATCCAAGTACAAGCTATGTTCCAAGGGTACAAAAATGCATAAAAATGATCCCTTATTTTCCAAGTGCCCTCAGTTATATAGATGAGTCAGAGGTGAGTAGTTGATGTTTTCTAGGCAGAGAACTACGTGATGAAAAACAGCAGAGGCTTGATTTGGTAATTTTAGGGAATGACGGTCACCCAGCACTCCTGGGTGTGTGGTAAGGATGGATGAAGATTAAATGTCAAAAGGAAGGCTGAGATCACCCTGGAAGAGTCTCACACCCTATTTAGAAGTTTCAACTTTTATACTATAGTTAACAAAAGGCCATGAGGATTTTAAAGTGAGAATCAATACATTTCATATCTGACTTTGAAGTGATAACTTCGTGGTGATACAACATGAATTTCAGAAAGGTGGGAAGAGACTGAAGACCAACAGATCAGAGGAGTACAGTTAAAGTGATTGAGATAACAGGGTTTGTGATCTAAAGCAGTTGGGTTTTACCCTTAGTAGCATTGCATTGAATGGGGCTTGTGTTTTGGAGACTGGAAGGAGGATACCTTGGACTTGAGGTGACGAAGTTACCCGGGGAGCAGTGAATTGCACAGCTGAAAATGTGCATCTCACACACATAGGACTGGTCTACAGCGGAACCTTTTTTTTTTTTTTTTTTCTGTGCCAGGCACTTGTAGGGATCACATGTAGGCAAGTAAAAGGCCAGATATAAACTTACTGTTGGAGAAACTTATGACCTGAATGTGAGTGAAAGATAGGAGCAAAAAGAAACTAAGAAAAACCAGAGGGAATCAGATTTGATTAATATTTGAAAGGCCTAGACTGTCTTTTGACTCTAGAGAGAAAATAATTTAAAGAAGAATGGATTAGATACCAGTGTCAAATACTACAAAGAAGTGAATAAAAATTTAGAAGTAGAATATTTATACATGAAGTTACATGAGAGGAGGGACTATGTGTTTGGTACCTATTAATTTCTCAGTAAATATTTCTAGCATGAGAACATGGGTATGGATTATGGATTTTTCTTGAGGGATACATACTAGTTATGTTCTGTAGCTTACTCTTGCTTTATTAGATACAGATACTTCTCTAACTCTCAAACTTTAGATACTTCTCTAACTCTCAAAGTATAGACACAAAGCTACTCAAGAGAAACATGGTTGCATTCTCTAAAAAAGGAACTTTTTGCATGAAAAGGTTTTTTTCTCATCATTTTGAAATAATGCATTAAACAAGAGAAGAACTAGAACATACTTGATTTCTTATGTCATCAGAAATATGCTCTTTTTGACCTTTATAAGTTGAATTCAAAATCTAATTCAATTTCCCACTAAAGGCTATTAAGACTCTGAGACAGGGATTCAGGTTGGATTCAGAACAATTTTAATGACTTGCAAGTAGGTCAAAAAACATTTACTACTCATTTAAAAAAAAATGCTCCTGATTTACCGTGAAATTTTTCCCTAACATTTTCATAGCATGTCCCCTCTCAAAATTAAATCCTATTAGCTGAACAACTTCTATATTAATTGCAAAAGCCAAGTCTCTTTCAAGGAGCATAAAAATAATTTGTGAGCCATATTTTTAAAAAGTCATTTGAAAGAAATTCTACTTAAAATTTTTGTTAGGGTTGCCCAAACTGCTACAAAGCTAAATATGCTTTATTTAAAAAATCTCAGTGGATTTGTATTTCTAATGCTACATTTGACTATCACATCTAGTAGGACAATACTTAGTTTTATATTCTCTTTGAAGGAGAGGTAATCAGTAAAAGCCAATTACTCTGTAGACTGTGAAATATTAGTTAATGTAAGTTGAGCTCCGAGAAAAATGTCTTTTTGAGCAGTATGTGCATGCGTAGACTGGTAATTAGGGATTCATAGAGAAAGCAGGTGGCATCATTTTAAGAATGGTTTGGAGTTAGTTTTAGTTTCTTAGCTTATGTTTTCTAGAGTCAGGCTCAGAGAAGAGGACTTGTGGCCAACGGATTTACTGAGGAGCTATTTCCAGGAGACGATGGCAAGAGTGAGGGGAGGCAGGCAGGGAAGGAGGCAGGCAGGGCACAGATGGATGTCAGCTGATCCGTCCAGGGCAGCCTTACTCGCAGAAAACCTGAACTATTAGTCACCCCTGGGTCTGGACCTGGCCGTGCTGTCGGGATCAGCTGGTCAATTGGTTCTGGCCGTGGTGAGTTAAGGGGAGGAGGGAAGGTAAGAGAACTGACCAACCGCTTCTGTGAGAACAGAGAAGTCCGTTCAGGAGCCTCGGGCCGGCTTTCTGCGGCCACTAGGGGCAGAAGAGGTAAGTGTAGGGCGGGAGAGGGGCAGGTTGGCAGAGTAGTGGTAAAAGTCATCCACGGGGAGGGGAGTTGAGCACCCAAAATACATGGCGTATGTTTTATGGAGTTGCTATTTGATTTCTATGAAAATACTCAAGATCTAAATTTTTCTAATTTTACTTCAGCTTCTGATCCAAAAGTCCACAAAGAGGAGATTCCTGTCTAACTAGTTACAGCACATTTGTTGCTTAGTTGATGGTTTTAAAATGTCCTCTTATCTCTATAGACAAAACCAGGTAGAAATATATCTGGAGACACGCTGTCTGGAAGAAAATGTTCTTCAATGCTGCAGTTTTATTTCGAGAGGTTCCCTTCCTGTCCTGGCACAAACTCTTCCATCGACCGCGTTTTTATAGTAGAAATGGGTGTGTGATTCACTAAGAGAACTTCCATATCAAATTTGACAAGTGAATATCTTTTCTCATTCAGAAGAGTTATTGAAGATTTGCACAGTGCATTTCGTTTAGTTTTCGTTTTGGTTTGTTTTTTTCATGGGTAGTCGCTTATCTTTGCCTTGCTAAGATGATTACTGGCACAAAGATAAAGAAGCCCTATGAATGCATATGGTGATGTTTTAGCTCAAAAATACTTCACAGAAATCTCTAAATCATTAGTTTCACTTCATTAAGACTATCAGAAGCGATTTGATACAAAAGTTCTTTCATCATGTGCTAAAGTTTAAGAGAAGTAGTTGAAAAATGTTAGCATTGCTTGTGTACAAGAATGATATCTTGTGTACCAGTGTCTTCTGAAAAAAAATTCACATTTTGAGGGAAGAAAACATCATGCCAGAAATCTTAAGGTAATAAGTAATATTTGTGCATCACCTGAGGGCCCTGGGGTCTACAAACATTTCACTACAGTAGTTTCCCTTTGTCTGTCGGGCATACGTTCCCAAACCCAGTGGACTCCTGAAACCACGTATGTGTCCAAACTCTATACAGAGCCTGTTTTTCCTATATGTGCATACCCACAATCAACTTTAATTTAAAAATTAAATACAGTAAGAGATGAATGACAATAACCAAGTAGAACACTTATACAGTATACCATAATAAAAGCTATGTGAGTTATCTCCCTCAAAGTATCTTGTTTTAAAACAATCACGCTTCTTCCCATAATAATGTGGCATGATACAACACCGGCGTGAGGAGAAGCAGCAAAGCGGGTGATGTAAACCTTGTCACACAAACACTCTGATCCCTCCCCGTCGAGCTGATAACCGAGGCTCAGTCACTAAAGAATGGGAAGGAGGCCAGCACGGATCTGTGGACAAAGGCATGACTCCTCCATGGGAAAAACAGAAGGAGTGGCCTGGGTGTTCGTGGTAACTCAGAATGATGTACAATTGAAAACTTATTCATCACTTATTTACGAAACTTTCCATTTAGCGTCTCTTTCGTAGTTGACAGCAGGTAACTAAAACAGTGGCAAGTGAAACTGTGAGTGCAAAGGCACTACTGTATTGCGGGGCCACGTCACAGTCAACACAGTCATCTTATTTTGCTCAAGTTGCCCCAAACAAACTTTTAAAACCAGGGTTGACTAACCTTTCAGTGCAGATGGACAGTTACACTGTCTATGCAATAGTCTGCTCTTGTCCTCATTTCTTTCTATGCTTTTCTAGCATAAGTACCAGGGAGGGAAGGAGGCAAATAGGTAGTTCATAGAACCATGACTCTGTTTTGCTACCGAGAGATTTTTTTTTTCTATTTTGTTAGTAAAGATGCTTTAACAACTTGAGGCGATAAAGGTCTTTAAAAATCTACAATTGTTTTTCTTAAACTCCAACCTTTGGCAAAATGACTTTTAAAAAGACATGGTATTGCCCTAAAAACAGATATTTAGACCAGTGCAACAGGGGACGTGGAAACAAACCTACACCACTATGGCAGCATGACTCTTGACAAAGGGCCCATGAACATACATCAGGAAAAACATATTCTCTTTAAGAAATGGTGCTGAGGGGCTGGGGATTTAGCTCAAATGGTACTGCACCTACACTGGAAGCACAAGGACCAGAGTTCAATCCCTGGTACTGGAAAAAAAAAAGAAAAAGAAAGAAAGAAATGGTGCCAAGAAATCTGCCTATCCAAATGAAGAAGATTGAAACTCTACCTCACCCTTATTCAATATCAATTCAAAATAGACCAAGGACCTACATATAACTGGAAAGTTTCAAAATGTTAGAAGAAAACATGGGAACATTTCAAGGGGTAGGCAAAGAAAATGATTTTCTAAACAGGATTCCAATAGTGCAAGGACTGACAAAAAAGGATTACTCCAAATTACAAAAAATTTATACCAAAAATGACAATAGAATGAGAGAAAAAAATGTGCCAGCTATTCTTTAGCCAGAGGATTAATATTAAGAATATATAAAGAACTCAACAAACAACACTAGAAGAAAAAAACTAATATATGGGCAAGTGAACTAGACCGATATTTCTCCAAAGAAGTACAAAATGCCAATAACCATCTGAAAATATTCAATATCTTTATCCACAGAGAAATTCAAATAAAACTACTTTGAAATTTCATTTCAGAATGCAAAACAATTAATATTGATGTGATTTGGCAGTGGAGAGGAAGACTTATAGACTGTTGATAGAGATGTAAACAAGAGACAACTATGAAAATCAGTATGGCTATTCCTTCTAAAACTAAAAATAGAAATACCATTTGATCCAGCTATCCCATGCCTAGTAATACATATAAAAGTTTTAAAGTTATCATACTATAGGAAGACCTGCATATCTCCATCTAGTGTAGCATAATTCACAATAGTTAAGATATAAAAGGAGCTTAGGTTCCTGTCAACTGATGAATGCATAAAAATGTGGCATAAATACCTAAGGGAGTATAATTCTGCCATAAAGAACAAAATCATGTCATTTGAAAGACAATGGATGGAACTAAAAAAATCACCGTATTAAATTAAATAAGTACCAGAAAGACAAGGCAATATCATATTTTCTCTCATACATGATTCCAGAACAGAAAAATGAAAGTACACTGGAGACTGGTATAGAGGAGGAAGAAAATAAATGAGAGGGGAGAGAAAGAAAAGATAACAGGAGAGCGGAAAATGATCCCAACTTCTGATATGTATGCATGACTATGACAAAATGAAACCTATTATTCTGAGTAACCAACATGTGCTTTAAAAATACCAAAGCACAAACTCTTCTTATTTTCAAAAAAGTAGGCACTAAGTCATATATTTGGGATAGGGCAGGATAGAGACAATGGAGAAATCAGAGAAAAGAAATAGAAGAAGCAGAGAGAGAAAATGCTACTACTTATGAATGGTGATTTATATATGGATAACTAAACTTCAGACTTATTGGTGCTAAAGTGATACAAAGCCTGTGATAGGTTCTTTCTTCATTTGCCCTCACTTTTGTGTCTTTTTGACCCAGAGGACTGAGCCAAATGCCAAAAGGAACTTGGCCCAGTTTATGCCCTACAACTCTACTTTTCTTTCCATCAGTCAGAAATCGGATCACAGCAGAGAATTTACATGGCAAGAATACATCATCTCAGCACCGGGAGAGTGAGACCAAGAGGTGATGTGATGTGTACGGTAATGGAAGTGGACTTGGACAGTCCCTTCTGCAGCTGCACGCTTGGCCAACGGGACTTCAGTGTTTCACTTTCCCAGGCACGGAAGTGGCAGAAGAAAGCAGCCACCTGTTCTTTGGAGCTATGGTGTGAAGGCAGGTGGGTCATCAAGCTGAGGTAACCATTAGATTATCTCCTCTTCTGTGTCATCTTTTCATTCTGTTGGGTCCCAATGCCTGAGTTCTCATTTTCTTTGGTGTCTTTTTGGGTGTACTCTGGGTATCACAATGTCTCCTTCTATGGTCAAATTGGAGTTTGACCACAAACAAATCACTGTCCCCTTTGAGCTCACTTCCATGTCTGTAGAGTCAGGAGGTTAGTCCTTGCCTCTAGAGGCTCATAAGAATTTGAGGATGAGGATACATGCGTGGGATATCTCTAGGGAAACAATGCTGCATACTGAGATTATCTACCAATCTCATATGAATGTTACCAACTCAGTGAGAAAATACACTGAATATTCTGAGCTCCATGAAACACAAGTAGCACATGCATTTGTGCTCTTATTATTTTTGTCCTATGTAGCCACAGCAGCATATTTTTTTTTCTTTTTGAGACAGGGTCTCACTTTGTAGTTCAGGCTGGCCCTGAGCTCACTATGGTGCCCAGGCAAGCCTCCGCAAACTCAGCAATCCTCCTGTCTCTGCCTCCCGAGTGCAGCAGCATATATTTTTGTAATAGGTATATTCACTTCATCATTAATTTCTATGTCAGACTTTAAAAAGGCAGTGATTTAGTAATGGAAATTTTTTTTTCCCAAAAAACACCCCAATTTGATAATCATTGCACTATTGGATACACACCACTGCCAGGTCATCTACTGTGATTTTTATTTCTTTTCTTCTAATGGGGAGGGTGATGGTTGTGAAATGAAAGTGCAAAGGAAGAAAGTTATCCAAGATCTTCATATCTGAGTAACTCCCCATCTTCTTGCATTCAGCAGGCTGAATGTGGCTTCAAACACTAAGATACTGAAGGGTCTCTTTTGGAATGACTAACTAGTGGAGTGAATTTGAATTTCTATTTTAACTCCATATTTAAAATCCATTTAAAAATAATCATGGATTCATGGAACACATTTTATGACATATAGGCCATCCGAATCAACTTCGTCCATGCTTAGTCACATTTCAAAACAGCATGTTTATTGAATGTTTAAAGTATATAGTAATTAGCATGCTGTATTCACACATGGTGACATAAAATAATGCAAACAAATTTAATTAACAAAAGCACCTTGGGAAAGGTTGGACGAACCACATAGTCCAAGAAAGAGTTGAACTGGCTGACTTTGAGAAACATGTTAGCTTCTGCTCTGGTGTTGGAGAGCAGGAGCTGGGCCTCTCTCCTTAGGTTGGAGTCATCATTTGTACCTCAAGATTTCTGTCCCTGAGAGACACAATAATTGGAACAGCTTGGGTCAGGTGCCTACCTTAGTGGTGTTGGTGGTCTTGGTGGTGATTGTGAGGGAATTCTTGGACAAGCAACACCTTTCCTGCCTCAGAAACATAAGCAGCTAGGAAGGGACACATGCTCAAAGAAAAAAAATTGGGCAGACAAACCCCAAACATTAAGTACCTTCAATTTATGCTGTAATTATTTTAGATTCATGGTAGGTACATTTTATAGCATAGAGGACTCCCTAACAACTTAACTATGCTTACATCTACTGCTTTAAGCTTTTGTAAGGGAAGCAGTGAGTTGAAGTGGTCTGCATTCTTGGGTTTTGCCTTGCTGCAATCACCAATTAGTTATATAATATGTACAAGGAGCATTACCTCTAAATTTCCAGAGTTGAAAACTGAGGGGCTACATCGATATATATTCTGTATTTTTAAAAATTTAATTTATTGGTACATTATATATACACATTGCAATTATGCTTACCATTAAGAAAACTGATGGTAAAAAAAGGAAAAACTAACATAACTTAATTCTCATTTTTCCCCCTCCCCTACCTACCCTACAACCCCTGCCCCTATATACATAAGCTTTGTTTCCTTTTTTTACCATCAGTTTTTTTCATTCCCCTCATTACTTACCCCTAAACCACATTTCCTTTTGAATGTTTACTATTTCACAATATCAATCATGCATTCTAGAACTCATTTACAACTTCAGTTTCTTATACCAGAGAAAAGATACAATATTTACACATCTGTGACCTATTTATTTTACTTACGAGTATGAGCTTACGGTGCGTCCATTTGAGTATAAATGACTCAACCTCATTATTCTTTATGGTAGAGTAATACTCCATTTTATATATATATAAAAAAACCCCATCTTATTTATCCAATCTAGAGTTGATGGGCATTTGGGTTGTTTCCAAGATTTGGCTATCACAAACTGAGCTGCTATAAACATGGGTGCACATATGTTGCTGTGATAAGAATCTTGTAATTGGAAGCCATAGGAGTGTGAACAGTGTGGAAAGATCTTAGCTTCTTCCAGTTCCCTCAAAAGGCATGCAAGAACCCTATATTACATATTTAATTTTAATGTTTTTGATTTGTGTTGACCTGAGTTACAGAATTGTGTTGATTCCATATCTCAGTATCTCAATGTGTATAACAAGATGAGACTCTTCTAATAAGGATCTCTTTCCACTGTATCCCCAGTCTCCCTTTTTTAAAAAATGCCATGAACAACCCATTTGTACTAGTCAGCATTCTATCACTGTGACAAAATACCTGAAATAAATAATTTAAGAAGGACAGATTTACTTCGGTTTATAGTTTCAGAATGCAAACCAGGATTACTAGAACAATCACCTTGGGTCTGATGTGAGGTGGTAGATAATGGCAAGGATATGTAACAGAGTAAAGATACTCACCTCAGCTCCAGGAAGCAGAGAGAGAGAAAAAAGGACTGGAGGCCCAGTGTCCTTTCAAGGTCACACACTCAGTGTCCTAATTTGCTTCTACTTGGTCTCATCTTCTACAGGTTCATTGCTTCCCTATAACACCACTGAAACACAAGCAAGTCATCAGCATAAGAACATTTGGGGATTCACTCATACCCAAACACTATCTACTATTTTGTGAACATTCTTATATATGTGTGTACACAGATGTTACACATTATATACCTATCTACACATGTACCTACAGGTAATGTATTTAAACAATTTGCAATAATTTTATTAAACTTATTTTATTTTTGAAAATTGTTCTCATGAAAAACTATGGCACTGCATAATGTATACCCATTATTTCTGAATTTATCTATTTCCATGCTGATAAATAAAGCAAATTTCACTAGTAATAGTAAGTTACTTGCTTAAACATTCAAGTTGTTATGGCTTGTGTTCAGATGTCCGCCCAAAGCTTCATGTGGTCATAGCTAGGGAACTTTCAGAGGTTTCTAGATCTAGATTGGATGATGCTGGGATTCATTCATGGAGCACTGCTAGCTTCAAGGGGATTAGAATTAAGGGCGTGAGTGTACCAGCCCTATGTAGTCTAGAGAAGATTAAAAAGGGCAGAAAAACACTGTTTAGGTTCCTTGTTGTTTTACTTTTGGTTTGCCATGAACTTTTGCTCCTCTGTCATGTGCCACCCTCCCTTAGAGCCAGCTGATTATAGACTGAAACCTCTACAAACTCTGAGCTAAATAAATTTTTTGTTTAACTTTGGACATGGGGTATTTTGTCTCAGCAACAAGAAAAATAAGTAATACACCAGTATTTCCTGTAGTAATTTTAAGAGTTTCTGTGGGGTTTCTTCTTACAATGGGATTAAAATATAAAAATTCAGAATTTCACTAAATACAGTTAATTTGCTAGAAAAAAACTTAGCACTTTCTACTGCCATCAATTCTCCATAAAAGCCATTATTTGCTTAAATTTTCTTCAAAACATGGTTTTATCTTTCTATATGTATATAGACAGTCATTGAATTTTATATGAATATATTACATATAGCTGTATTTAGAACTACTGTATGTAAATATATTTAAATATGCTTATAGCGTGTATTCTATAATCACTAAAAGGTTCTATATTTTCTCCTATATCATAGTTTTAATTTTCATATTTATTTGAAATACCTCTTTTGTGTTAGTCAGCTTTCTGTCATGTGACAAAATACCTGAGATCAGTTTATAATAAGATAAATTTTATTTTTAACTCTCTATTTTAGAAGCTCCAGTCTACAACTGATCAATTGAGTTGCCTTTTGGCCCGCAGTGAGCTAGAAAATCATTGTGGGGAACAGATGGTGGAGGAACCTTCTCACTTCCTGGTAGCCAGGAAGTGAACAGGGATGAGGGCAGTGAGTTGCCATGGTCCTCACTAAGAGCAAATGCCCAGGGACCTAACTTCCTCTCATTAGGCTCCTCCTCTTTTATGACATCATAGGGACTTAGGTGCAGTGCTTTTGTACTGAGCTCTGTCCCTATCCGTTTTTTTATGTTTAGATTTTGAGATATGTTCTCCCCAAATCACTAAATTACTCAAACTGGGCTTGTATTTGCAATAGTTCTGCCTCATTTTCTCAGAGTGAAGGGATTACAAACATACACTATGCTGCCTATTTTAGGCCCCATCTTTTAAAGGTTCCATCACTTGAAAATGGAAGCTGGCTTGGTGACCACGTCTCTAATACATGAACCTAATACATGAAGGTATCCCTTCAAACCACAGTATATTTGCTTCTTACTTTATTCCTCTGTGTAGTATAATTCCTAAAATTTATTCAAGAGATTCTACTAGTTAAGCTATCTTTCATTCTCTTTCCTTTTTTGGCTTCTACCTTAAATGATAGCAAGTCATATGTAAATACAACTCTATTTGACTTCTCTATTCAGTTCTACAGGTCTATTTGGTTTTAGACCAATGTCACAGTTCTGTAAATTACTGTAGTTTGTGGCATGCCTTAATATTTGAGTGGTTAAAGTCCTTGGATTTTTTTAAATTGATCTAGTAATCAACTGGTTTTTCATAAAATAAAAATGTACTCTATTGTACAAAAATAAATTCTAGATGAATAGTGGCTTAGAAATGATGAACAGTAAAAGTTTGTTAAAAATTCTATGAGAATAGATGTACAATAAATTAATATCTGAAGTCTTCCTAGTAAAACTAGAAATTTAGATACTCTAATAGGATATATAAATAGTTAGCAATGTAGAGATAAAAAAGTTGAGTATGAAAAAGCTTTCCATGAAGAGTGATGGGACACACAAAGAAAAGATATTTGTAACTCATATGACAAAACACTGTATTTTGTATTGTTCAAAGACTATAAAGTCAATCAGATGGATATGATAAAATAGATAGCAAAAGAAAATTTAAGTAGCCAACAAATGGGAAAATGCACAAATTTAAACACGGAGCCAATGAGCTACAAAGTTATGCCCACCAGACAGAAAGTTATGATATAGATACATTAGAAAGATATGATATATATGTATATACATATACATATACATATGATATGTATACATTAGTGGTAGGAACATCAAGATTTATGTCATTTAGGGAAACAAATGTCACAAAACCTATGGGGTTTAAAAAATACATGTTTAAACCAGGCGTGGCAGCTCACACCTGTAATCCCAGCACTCGGGAGGCAGAGACAGGAGGATTGCTGAGTTCGAGGCTTGCCTTGGCTACATAGTGAGCTCAGAGCCAGCCTAGACTACAAAGCGAGACCCTGTCTCAAAAAAAAAATACATGTTTGATAAAACACGTATTATTTTCTATTTAGCACTTTTATTCTTGGACATTTCTTGTTATAGAAATAAAATACACATTTTTGTGCATAAAATGAAAGTATAAATTTGTATGAACTTGTGAAGGGAAAAGATCTTCAATGATACAGTGTGTATAGTCACCAAAAAAACCTGAAAATAAGCTATGTCTTGAGAAGCAGTATACAGTATTCTACAGTCATGAGAATAATTGAAAACAATTGGTGTATGTGTATGATGGGCTATATGATTGTGAATATAGATAAGAAAACAGAAGTTTGGCATGGCTAAATGGAATTGGGAAAACAGTGAAAAAAGGTGTGCATAATAAAGAAAATTCAAACTATGTCAATTATGTATGGATAAATCACGTAAGAACAGACATCATTAACTATAAAAAATGATTATCATTAAATAGTAAAACTGCAGATGAATTCTTTACATTCAAACTGTTCAAAAAACATGTGTTTATATAATCAGGAAAAATAATAAAGATATTTTCATTGTAAAAAACAAGTATTAAGTCACTGGAAACAAAAATTGAAAGTTATTTGTAAACATTTATTCTCTCATAGAACAATTGGGTATATTTGGCAAGTTTCCAAAAAACTCCCGGTGGCTCATGCCTGTAATCCCAGCACTCGGGAGGCAGAGGCAGGAGGATTGCTGAGTTCGAGGCTTGCCTGGGCTACATAGTGAGCTGAGGGCCAGCCTGAGCTACAAAGCGAGACCCTGTCTCAAAAAAACCAAAAAACAATGCTACTAGAATCTTTATTGACATTACACTGAGCGCCAATAATGTCAGGGTAATTACACTGGAGAAAAATCCTATTCTGACTGATGTCTGTAATATTGTATTCTCCATTTCATTGTGTTCATTTATGTTTGCATATTTTTATCTTAAAGTGAGCTTAGGTATTTTCTTCTTAAAAGTTTTATTCACCCTTTATTAAATAATTTATTGTTTTTATTGCTATTATAAATATCTTATTTTCTGTTTTATTTTCTAGTTTGTGACTTAGAACATTTTTCACTTTTATAAGTTAATCTTTATCTTGTAAGTGCGCCACATTATTCATTAGTTTGTATGACATTTTTATTGTTACAAATGTTTCACTTTAAAAGAAAAAAACTTTACAGTGGCAGAATATACGTAACATAAGTTTATTATTTAGCCTATTTTAATTATATGGTCTAGGAATATTAGATGAATCATATTATTGTGCAGTCAGAACTGTAATCCATCTCCAGAACGGTTTTCATTTTGCAAAACTGGAAATCCTTGCCTAGAGCGCAAAAATTACTCATTTATTTTCTTGTTCTCTAACATCCCTGAAGCCATCATACCACTTCCTGTCTCTGTGAATTTGGCTGTGGTAGCATCACATGTAAGTGGGGACGTACAGTATTTAACTTTTTGTACTTGGATAGTTCATGTGGCAAAATGCCTTTGAGTTTCATCCCTAGTGTAACATGAGTCAGAATTTCTTAAGTCCTAATGTTTGATTGTGTGACAGTTAAACTGAAGTCTCTTGATTAGGGTAAGGACTGTCCCGAGGGTCAGTAAAGCACACTCCTGAGTGTGTCTGTGTCAGGGAAGCATGATGTGGGATTTCCTACCAGGTTTCTGGACCCTTCCTTTAGGGTAGTATCCCTTACCCTGCTTCCTAGACACCATGAAAGCAACTGTTGCCCTACCAGAACCTTCTAGTTCTGCCTCGAAGACAGCCAAGAGAGGATTGCATCCCCCCAGATCCTGAGTCAAATATTCCATTTCATCCTGTAAGCTGTGCATGTTGAATATCTTCCCTCTGTAAATGGAAAGCCCGTACATATTGTATGGCTACACTATATTTTCTATGGCTCTTCATCTTTTTTTAATTGAATTCTTTATTGGTACATTCTATATATATATATATCTCACAATCACACATAACATTGGGGAATTTGTACCAGTATATGACACAAGTTAATTCTCATTTTTACCCACATGCCTACCCACCCATACCTCCCCACCCCCTATACTCTTATTTTCTTTCAGAATCATATTTATTCCTTCCCCTCATTACATTCCCACACCAAATTTCCTTTGGAAATTTTCCATTCTACAAAAACTGTCATACTTTTAGCAATTCTAAGCAATCACATGGCAGGGGATATTGCAATCCCCAACTTAAAACTCTACTATAAACCTGCTGTGATAAAAAACTTCATGGTACTGGCAAAGTAACAGACTCAAGGACCAGTGGAATAGTTAGAAGATCCAGGAACAGCTCCAGATACACTAAGCCACCTCATCATTGACAAACATCCTCAATGGAGGAAAGACAGCCTCTTTAACAAATGGTGCTGGAAAAACTGGGTTTCAACCTGCCAAAAACTAAAACTAGACGTATCTCTTTCACCATGTACAAAACTAAACTCACAATGGATTTGAAACTTAAACACTAAAACAGAAACAATAAGCCTTCTGGAAAACCGGTTAGGTAAAACTCTTGGAGACATTGGCTTAGGCAGAGACTTTATGAATAAAACCTCTATGGCTCTTCATCTTTTGATAAATGCTTGAGCGCCTTCTGTATTTGTTAATGTGAATGATGCTACAATGATATGGGTATATAAATATATGTCTGAGACTCTGATATCAATTCTTACTGTATCCAGCGAGAGGTAAAATTAATGGATTATAATGTAACTCTATTTCAATTTTTTTGAGGAACTGTCAAACTGTTTTCCACATCAGACATGTCATTTTACATTTCTGCCAATAGGGTACCAGGATTCTGACTTCTCTATGTTTGCACCAACACTTGGTTTCAGTTTTAAATTATTATTACTTTTTTAGTAGCCATCCCAATAGGTGAGAGCTAAGTTGGTAACTCATTTCAGTTTTGATTTACATTTCTCTAGGGCTTCCTGAGGCCTACCATCTTTTCACATGCTTATTGACCACTTGTACATGTTCTTTGTAGAAATGCTCATTCAAGTTTTCTGCCTATTTATGAATAAGGTTGCTTTTGTGTTCTTGAATTTTAGAGGTCTCCATATATATTCTGCATATGAATCCTTCATCAAACACAACTGGCAAATATTTCTTTACCACTCTATAGGCTAGATTTTTGTATGATTTGTAAATATTTACTCCCATTACAGGCTGCCTTATTCCTTTGCTGATAATGTCTTTGGGCACACAACACTGTACCTGATACCCAAATTGTCTCTTTTTTCTTTGTTGGTCTTTTGTGTTGATACTTTACTCAGATTTGCTGAGTTTCCCCCAAAGTCCTTTTCCTAATCAAAGAATTACCCAAAATTCAGTTGTCATATTGCCTTCTCTTCCTCTTGGTTGTGACAATCTCTTGTGTAGGGGACAGGGAAGGGGGAATGTTACCAAAAACCTGTAGTGAGTCCTAGTCTTCTGCGAGCCAAGACAGCACAAAGCAGATTAATTAATAAATAGAAATGAGGCTGGGAATTTAGCTCAAGCGGTACTGCACCAACCTTGGATGCACAGGGTCCCAGTCTGATCCCCGGTACCGTAAAATAAACAAACAGACAAACAGACAGAAATGAGACTTAAAGAAACTGAAATTTGGGCCTGATCAATGCTGCTATAGGCAGCAAAGATGAAATACCCCAAGCTTTGCCATTATTTATTGGGTTGGCTCATAGGGAGTATCAGATAATTCACAAGGCAAAAATAATCCTAAACTCATGAGGATTTTATAGTCTGAGGAGTGTCAGATGTCTCAGGGGGCAACATGGAGGATCTTACGTTGCTATAATTTTGTTCCTAAGCATCACAACATAATGAGACCATGAAGGCCTCAGAATGGCTCCTAACCCTCTTGAGCTTTGTCTTCATTGAGCCTGGGATTTTGAGGAATATTGTCTAGGAATTTTGTAGAAAGTCTTTCAGGTGAGATTTGCCTAACGGTTTCTTATGATGATATTGGATAATGTGTTATTGGGAGAAAGATCACAGAAGTGAAGGGTTATTATCACATGTTATTAAGGGTACCTATTCTGGATACAGCCTGTTGATATGGACGTTAACCTCCCTTACCCAACTTGTCTGTACAGATTTGCCTGCATAAAGTTATTCCTTTTATCCATCCTTTCCATATTACACTCCTTAGAAAAAAAGTCATTATACACAACCCACATTTAAAGAGTGGAGAGAGATGGACCATATTTTAAGGGAACAGTATCAATAGGAGTCGTGTGAAAATCTGCATGGGAGACTTGCCTAATCTCCTCTATTCAATACACTGCCGGTTTACATCACAATGGATTTAGGGATACTTGGTTTTGAGCGAAAAGCTGTTATCATTTTAATTATTTTGTTGCTAAAATGGTTCAAACTTTGGCTATTTTGAACCTTTTAAATCGACTCTTGCATCTCTTTGACATTTTAACTTCCTCATCAGTGGAGTGGCTTGCTCTCTTTCTTTCTTCCTCTCTTTCCCTCTCTCCTCCCTTTTCTAGCCTCTTCTTCTTTCCCTTCTCCTCTTTCCTTCATTTTTAAAATTTCTAGCGTTCCAAGATAGACCAGAATTAGTGTATGTATTTATTGGTGTAGTCCTAGAAGCAGTTCGTTTTATCGGAGAAAGGTGTGAGAAATCAAGATTTGGATGATAGGCTGCTGGGTTCTGATGGTTACTAGGTGCCATAGCTTCTAGGCCCTCTCAGCTGACACAGCAAGAAGCATATAGGAAAGATCTCTGTGTATAATCTTCTATGTCCGTGTTAAGGTAAGGATGAGTTCCTATTGATGTGACCAATTCTGCACCATCACATGGGTCTTTCTCGACCCTTCACCTTGCCTATAGGTATGTCTTACTCTATCAGTGATGTAGTTGACTCCTACCATGACTTATAAGCCTTACGGCTAGTTTGTAATCTAGAAGATAGTTTGCTGAAATTTTAAGTGGGATTGCATTAAATGTATTTTATTTGAATTAAAATGCATTAATTTATTTAAATCTTTAATTTTTTTTAAAAAACAGTTTTATACTTTTCTTATATAGGTTGTACACATTTTATTGGAATAACTATTTTAATTTATTGGTTACTATTGTATATGTGTGTGTGTGTATATATATATATATATATATATATATATATATATATATATATGTTTTCAAATTTGAAGTTCCAGTTTTCATTTCTAGTATACAGAAAAACAATTGATATTTGTATTAACTTTGTCTCCTCGACTTTGTTTTACTGCTTATTAGTTCATGAAGGGTTCGTTTTCTTGGTCAATTTTGGGGATTTTAGTATAGACAATCATTTTATCTGTGAATAGAGAGCTTGTATTTCCTTTCCAATCCATGTGTATTTTATTTCTGTTTCTTGTTTTAGTGCTCTAATTAGGCCTTCTAGGACAATACCAAACAGGAATGGTAAGAAAGAATACCTTTACTTGTTTCTCATCTTATAATAAAAGTATTCATTTTATCATCACAAAGTGAGATGTTAGGTATAGCCTTTGTAAAATAAATGTTCTTTCTTAGTTTGTTGGCACTTTTTAAAATCATGAGTAGGTATGGGATTCTGTGAAATGATATTTCTCCATCACTTAATATGATCATGTGGTTTGTCTTAGTCATGTTGATGTAGAAGATTCTACAGCCTAACTTTTAAATGTTGAGCCAATAATGCATAATTGGAAGAATATCCACTTGGTTGTGGTACAACTTTTTTGTACACACTATTGCACTCCATTTATTTTTGCTAAGGACTTTTAGATTTGTATTTATGACAGATATTGGTGTATTGTTTTCCTTTCTTATACAGACTCAAACTGACTTTAGTAGTTGGGAAACGCTGACTTCTCAGAATAATTCAGATAATAAACCTAAAATTTCTATTCTGTGAAAGAGATTATAAAAAAATTGATATTTCCTCTATAAACAGTAAAGTCTTTCAGTGAGATAATTTGGACCAAATAGTTTTTGAAAGATTATCAATTATTATATAAAGATCTGTTTAAGCATATCCTCCTGGGTGTGTACTCATAAATCCACCTTTGCAGGATTTGGTTCATTTTATTTAGGTCATCAAATTTGTTAGTATAGGGTCATTTGTAATTTTATTATTATCATGACATCCATAGGATCGATAGCAATAGCCCCTCTTTCACTTTTGTTACTGGTAATTTGGGTCTTCTCTTTTTGTATTTCCTGATCAGCTTGGCTGGGGTTCATTTCATTGATCTTTTTTAGACAACCAGCTTTTGGGTTCATTAATTTTCTCCATTGTTTTCTTGTCTTGAATTTCAAAGACTTGTTCTTCAATTTTAATAATCTTTTTTCTTCCTCTTGCTATCGCCTTAAAGGTTCCTTTTTCAGTTTCCTATGGTTGAGACTTAGGCTACAGAGTTGAAACGTTTCTTCATTTTTTAGCATATGCATCAGACGTGGTAACTGTCTCTCCAAACATTGCTTTAACTGCATCCCAAAATTTTAAAATTCCATTTTAATTTCTATTTAGTTAAAACATTTAAATTTGCTATTTATTCTGAGCTATTTTAAATTGTAGCTTTAGCTTTCCAAGTATTAGTGGATTTTCAGATTTTCTAAATTGTCTGCATTATAGTCATCTTTAAATATGGCAAAGTATGCCCCACACCTAGAGTGTGGTGTGGTTGGGGAGTGTTCTTTAAGAACATGAGAGGAACGGGGATCCTGTTTCAGTCGAACAAAGTGATCTGCAAATGTCAATTAGATCAAGTGACTGATAGTGCTGTTCAGTTCAACTCTATCTGCATTGATTTTCTGTCTTCTTCAATTATCAGTTAAAGGAGGGGGTGTTAAAGACTGCAGTGATAATTTTGGGTTTGTCTATTTCTCTTTTCAGTTCTATCAGTATTGTATTATGTGTTTTGTATTTTAAGAATATATACATTTAGAGTTATAATGTTTTGAGGAAGAATTTGCCTATTTTCTAGTATATATTTGTATTCCCACGGTTTTGTTTTGAAGTCTGCTTTTTCTGAAATTAATACAGCTACTTCAGCTTCTTTTTGATTGCTTTTTCCCATTTCCTTGCTTTTAACATGTGGAACCCTTATATATGAAGTGGGTTTTGTTTTGTAAAATCTACTTTGATAGTCTTTTAATTGTTGTGTTTGGATTGTACACATTTAAAATTTTTAAGAATATATTTTAGGGGCCAGAGATTTAGTTCAGTGCTCCAGCTCCTGCCTAGCAAGACTAAGGTCCCTGGTACAGTTCCCAGTAACCACATACAACAGTACTGGGCATGGTGGCTCACGCCTGTCATCCCAGCACTCGGGAGACAGAGGCAGGAGGATTGCTGAGTTCGAGGCTCGTCTGGGCTACATAGTGAGCTCAGGGCCAGCCTGAACTATAAAACAAGACCCTGTTCCCAAGAAATAAATAAATAAAAATAAAAATTAAAATAAAACAAGACTATATTTCAGCTAACCCCAATTATGTTTCTATCTCATGCTATTGACAGCGGCTTGTTTTTACTTCCTTTTCTGATCTTGAGTATCTCACTGGATTCCATTTACCTTCTCCTGGTGTATATCACATGTTCTCATTTTTTTAAAACCTTTGCTCTAGATTTTACCAAAATATATTTTCAACAATGTCCATGTTAAATAATACTATTTTACTCATGTCATGCAGTGTCTTCTAAAGTGACATTTATATTTCTGATTTATTTCTATGACATTTTTGTCATTCATTTTACTTAAACATATGCTATAATTCAACATATTGTTACCATTATTACTTTGAACAGTTGTTCTCAGATTAAGACTGAGAGAAGTTGAAATAATTTACCTTTATTTTCTCTCATTTTGTGGAAGAATATATTTATACCAAGTTATTTTTCCTAAAATTGGATTTACATGTGCAGCTTTTTATTTTGGTATTTATTCTACTTTGTGTTTTGTGAGCAGCTAGTAGGTGGTTCAGTGTCTGTCATTGATTCTGGAACGTTCTCAGTCATTTCTAATAACTCCTTTCTGTTTTTCTCTTTCCCTAATCTAATTCTGCTGTGTTTTTCTCTAATTTGATCTTGAGGTATTTTTCTCTGGAGAGTAGCCATGTGCTCTAGCCCTGGCTTGGTAGGAATCCAAGGGCTTTGCTTAAGGTTATTCGCTCACAATGCACCTTCCAGGGTTTACTTCCATACCTTGCCTGTGGCCCTAGTGGCTAAATTTCTGACCCATGATGAGGCATCCATCTCGTGGGAAAGTTTTTTACTGACCGAAGCCCTTGTAGCTCCTGTGTGATCCGTGTCTGGCTTATTCCTGTGAAGGTAGTCACTCCGTAGGAGAATGTTGGCCAGGAAAGAAATTCAGCCCAGGTCTACGAGTCAAACAAGACACAAAGGAGGAAACTAAAAAACACACGTGATATGCAGGGAGGTTATCAGTCACAGATTTTGAGAGAAGACAACAATGTGACTTGCCGGGCTAATGAAAAGTGGGGTGGGTTTCCTGGACACACATTCTCAACCAGCAGGTGAGAAGCAAGACGGAGGAATCTGTGGGCTGAAGTCTTTTTTCTGGATCGAGGGCAGCCTTAAGTTTCTCACAGGAGGGCCATTTGGTGTGATCCGGAAGCAGGCACACAGTCCAGGAAGTCACACTGTGATGGAGAGAGGGTGTTTGTGGCGCACTGGGTCAGCGAAGTGTAGATTTACCAGGCTGTCTCAGGACAGCGGGGTCAAGGCAGTCGTAGGAGGGAAATATACAACCCCCAAGGTCCACGAAGGAACTGACGAAGAATGGGAAATGTAGGAGTAACGAAGTTCAGCTTCTGGTATGAGAAAACTCCGTTTATATTAAAATGGATTTTCAGCCACATAAAATTATAGCTATCCATGAAAACTTGTCAAATTTCAAAATTTCCCGATGTTCTTAGATTTTCAAAAATTTTGTACTCTTTGCATTTTTTGGATAGTTTCTCTTGACGTATATTCAAAAGAAGTATTCCTGTTTCTTTCCTTGCTATGTTCTGTCTACTGAGGATCCATCAAAGAATTTTTCATTTGCTACAATGTTTTTGATTTCTACCATTTATTTTAAATTTTTTTCTGAGGGTCTTTCTGTTCACCTCACCCATCTCCATTCTTAAATGCTTTCTACTTCTTCCATTCGAGCTGCCCAATGTGTTAATCATGGGTGATTTCTTGCTGCTAATTGCAAAATCTGTTATTGCTCTCTGTGGCTTTAATGATGCATCTTTTTTTTTAGTCTCTATTGCTGTGCTTTGTAACTTTGATCTTGAAATGTGAACATGGAACTAGTTTTAGGAAGGGAAGTAAATAGGCCTTCAGTGAAGGACTTACAGGCATGACACGAGAAGTTGGCATTTACTGTTTGCTGTTTCTCTAGCACTCTGGCTTTTGATCTCCATCTTGACTTTTAGCTTCCCTAAGCATTCCTCCTCAGAAAGGGTCTATTGCTTGCTGCTCATATGAAACCCTATATTGTCCTGGAAGCTTTCCAAAACTGAACTTTCTTGGTTACATTTTACCTATACATATTCATAATCCATCATGTGTAATTTATACCTGTACATGATGTATTTTTTTTGTTCCCAACCTCTTCCCCTTCCCCTTATTTACAAAAGCTTTGTTTCCATTTTTCTTCCTACTCACTCTCTCATTATTCTTCCTTTCTCCTTCTCTCTAGTTCCTCTTCCCATTTGAACATTTTCTTCCTATTTCACAGTATCTGTTATGCATTTTAGTCCTACTTATCCTTCCAGTTTCTCACACTAGGCAGACTATGTGATATTTAAACATATGTGTCCAATTCATTTCACTTAAGTGTATGGTCTCGAGGTGTTTTCACTTACCTAGAATTATCTCAGGTTTAGACTTTTTGCAGAGTAGTGCTCTACAGTATAAGAGAACCACATCTTTTTATCCATTCTTCAGTTGGTGGGCATTTGGGTTGTTTCCAAGATGTGCATATTACAAACTGTGCTGCTACAAATGTGTGTGTGTGCATATTGCTGCTGTACGATGCTTTTAGTTCTTTTGGGAAGATACCAAGAAGGGGAATAGCTGCATCAAATAGAATCTCAAGGTTTAGTTTCTTGAGGAGCCTCCACACTGATTTCCACAGTGGTTGCACCAGTCTGTACTCCCACCAACAGGTGAGGAGGATTCCTTTTTCCCCACAGCAACTGCTAGCGTTTGTTATTGGTTGATTTCTTTCTTTCTTTTTCTTTTAAAAATTTTTTTTTGAGACAGGGTCTCGCTCTGTAGTTCAGGCTGGCCCTAAACTCACTATGTAGCCCAGGCAAGCCTCGAACTCAGCAATCCTCCTGCCTCTGCCCCACAAGTGCTGGGATGATAGGCATGAGCTACCTCGCTTGGCATTTGGTTAATTTCTTGATAGCAGTTCTGGAGTAAGACAGAATCTTAGCATTGTGAACTTTTTTTGTATATTTTATTCATCTGAGAGTCTGTATTTATTTCAGATGCCCACTTTTTGATTGGGTCTTTAAATTGGGGAGGGTGAGTTTTTGAGCTCTTTATACATTCTAGGTAAGTCTTTTGTCCTAGGAATAGCTGGCAAAAGGTTTTGCCCACTGTGTTGTGTCTTCATTCTGCTGGTGGTTTCTTTTGATATGCAATAGTTTTTTAATAAGATAAAATTCCAGTTGTTGATTTTTTTGTGATATTTCCTGTGCAATTCTACTTATTCTATTTTAAATTTATGCTTTAATATTTGGATCTTTGACCCATTTCAATTTTGGTTTAGTGAATGGGGAGAGATACATTTTGGTTTAGTGACTGGAGAGAGTTTTAGTCTTCATGTGGAAAGCTAGTGTTTCCAGTTAAAAAGAGGTTATCTTTCTTCTGGGGAAAGTGTTTGGCTCCTTTGTCAAAAGATATCTGAGTGTTTCTGGAGTTGTTTCTGCATCTTCTAGTCTGCTTTACTGAAACACGAGTACCTTTATTTGGACAGTACCATGCCTTTTTTAAAAAAATCACTTCACTTTATGGTATATTTTAAAGTCAGAGGTTGTGATGCTGACTGCCTTGCCTTTGTCTCCTAGAATTACCTTTATTGTTCTCGGTCTCTTCTGGTTCCAAGTACGTTTTAGGATTGTTTTTTTTTTTTTTTTCTAATTCTGTAAGGTATTTTTATTGGGATTGTATTAAATCTATATAATAATTTCTGGAGAATTGGCTTTTTTTTTTTTTTTTTTTTTTTTTTTTTTTTTTTTGCTTTTTGAGACAGGGTCTCGCTTTGTAGTTCAGGCTGGCCCTGAGCTCACTATGGTGCCCAGGCAAGCCGCCGCGAACTCAGCAATCCTCTTGTCTCTGCCTCCCGAGTGCTGAGAATGGGCATTTTCACTATAAAACCTTTTCCAGAAACTATAGTTTTCAATAGCCACAAATTTATTTCCTTTGTTAGTTTGATTCCTAGATATTTTATCTTTTGATGATATTGTGCAAGGTATGTTTTCTCAATGAATTTCAGTGTAGGAATGCTGCTCATTTTTTGAGTGCTGACTTTGTATCTGGCTTTGCTACTGAAGTTTTTGTTAAATCTAGAAGTATTTTGGTGGAGTTTTTAGGATTGTCTATGTTGAGTATCATGACATCTGGAAATAATGATTACTTAACTTCTTCCTTTCTTATTCTTATTCCTTTTATTTCTTTCTCTTGTCTAATTTCTTTGGATAATGTTTCCAAAAGTATACTAAGAGTGGTCATGGCAGGCAGTTTGTCTTCTTCCTGATTTTAGAGTGAAAGCTTTCAATTTTTGGTTATTTAGTATGATGCTGACTGTCAGTTTGTACGTGGCTTTTATAGGACACAGTAAAAGTAGGAAGATTTATATCAGTAAATTTCTATGTTTAAAAAAATAACCTTATGCCAAACCTTAAGCTTTTAGGAAAAGAGGAATAAGTCAAGCCCAAAGCTTATATGAAGGAAGAAATAAAGATGAGAGCAGAAATTAATGCATGTGAGATTAAGAAACAGTACAAAGATTCAGTGAAGAGTTGGTTCATTGAAAGACTATGAAAATTGACAAGCCCTTAGCCAACCTTATCAAACAAAGGAAAGACTCAAAGCTATGCTATTAAGAGCAAAAAGGTGAAATCACAACAGACCCTGCAGAAATCCAGAACATCATCAACATCTGGTACTCTGAGACCTGATAATTCAATAAGATGGAAAGCACAGAAGAAATGGACAGATTCCTAGACATGTGTGAGTTACCAAGAGTGAATCAAGAGCATATGATGATTCTAAATAATCCAATATTAAAAGCATTTAACAAAGTCCTATAGAATATTGGAATAGAAGGTCTTTATTTTATACTGGAAACTTGTTTTAGCAGCTGTGGTAATCTACAGAAGTAGGAGAATATACTCTCTATAATATTCCAATTAAGTCTCAGTCTTTTAGTGTGTCTGGCCCAGTTTAGTCTGTGAACTCATAAGCCTTTCTTCTTGTGTATCTGATGTCATTCCCCTTAAATGAGTCAAGAAGATAGGCCTGGACTGAGAGAAATGTCCTTCCCTACAGCTATTTGACAATGCTCTGATAATGTATTTCTTTCTGAGTGTAAGATATTTTTATAATGTAAAGGCCTCTAGATGTAAGTCCTAAAGATTATTCTTTCCATCCTTTATTATAGCCATAGGAGAATCTTTTAAACCTTCATTTTGAGAAATTTGTGGATTTCGTTGAGATGCATCACTTTTACAATGTTTCACACATTTAAGTTAACTTGCATTCTGAAGTTCATCAAAATTGCTATTTACGTGTCTCTATCAGGCATTTCTGTTCCAGATAAGTGAACCTTGACTGTGAGTGTCTGGAATTTTTGTCTTGTAAGATTTTGAATGGCAGTTTGTCCTGAGAACTTGGTTCTATGATAGGTTTGAGAAAAGCCACTGATTTTACATTTGTTCAGTGTTTTCTTGTTGTGAGGAACCAGCTTCTGGCTTCTAAGGACTCTCCATGTTGGTATTGAAACTTGATGCTTGGGTTTCATCTTATAGTTTTATTTGGTAAAGTTTTCTCCTATTCTCTTGTTCTTAGATTTTTCTGTATCTGCTTGCTCTTATTGTGATTCAAACATTCAATAGTATGACTGGATCATGCTCTTAGTCTAATCATGTCTTATTCTGGATAGGTGGATTGTAATAATTTTCATTTATTGCAGGTACTTTTAAAACATATTAAATTATTTTATGTCATCTTCTGTTTTCTTTCTTTTCTTTCCTTGTCTTACCTATTTTTCTGACTTTAAACTTTCACTTCTATTATTCCAGAATTTATACCAAACCTATTCAAGCTCATACCTAAATTCCTTTTGCCTAAAAGTTTTCTGAATTTTTTTTGCTTCTGGAGCCTATTGTCTTAGTCACTTTTCCTCTCATTGCTGAGAAAAAATACCTGATGTGTAAAGTTATAGAGGAAAGAGTTGATTTAGCTCACAGTTCACAGGGGTTTCAGTTCATAATTGCTGGCTTCAAGGTAGGGTGGCAGAGGGGCAACAGCTCGTAACTGCCAAAGACAGCAAAGAGCAACAAGAAACATCAAGTCTCCTGTCCCTTATCCCACCTGGACCAGCGTGATCAGGGCAGTGATAAACCAAGTACTCAAGAGTAGGGTCTTCATAATTACATGCCCTTAATCTCAGCATCACACATTTCAAATTCAGTGACCTCTGGAAAAGAAAGTCCCATCTCATCTGCATGAAGCTTTGGGGGACATCTAAATGCAAGATATAACATTCTAGGGCTGGAGATTTAGCTCAGTGGTTCTGGCACCTGCCTTGCAAGAGCAAGGTCCTGAGTTTGATCCCTGGTAAACACATAAAATGCTGGGCGTGGTGGTTCACGCCTGTAATCCCAGCACTCAGGAGGCAGAGACAGGAGGATTGCTGAGTTCGAGGTTTGCCTGGGCTACATAGTGAGCTCAGGGCCAGCCTGGACTACAAAGTGAGACCCTATCTCAAAAAAAAATCTACCCCAAGACCCCCAAAGACTGATATATATCTCTTTATGCAAAAAGGTACTTAGTCCATCTCAGAGAACTGCCAAAGTCATAACAGGGTCCAATACCTACCTTCTTTCTAAACTAGACAAATAATTTCAAAAGATTTTTGGTTTGTTATTACAACCTTCCTACCTCCCTATTCTCTATATTCTATGTTAGTATCTTAAGGCTAAAATCAAGCTCAAGAGTCACCTGCCAATACCATGTTGTTCGCCATTTTATTGGATACAGAAAATCTTTATTCTAACATCCTGTGGGCTGTAACTTCAATGTCTACACCACGTAGATGGGGGCAACAGTGATGTACTCTTTTTTATCTGGAATCAAAGTCATGTAATTCTTAGATATAATTTAGAATACTAGTCTCTATTCAGTAGAGGAAGAATCCATATCTCTTCAGAAAGGTTACTCCACACCATGCTCATGATATAGAAAGGAAATACAGTTCATTGCAAAGCTCAGCTGTACTATACAGCGCATCTATTACCACTATTTCTAAACAAGCCTTACAAAATACCAGATAAAAAGTAAATACCACATCAATGTAACCTGGATAATCTAACTCAGTCTAAGTAAGTGTTTTCCAGAGAAATTAACTTAAATGTGGGAATAATCCATGTCCAGATGATGTTACGAGTAAAACCTATAGCACAACCTGGATACTTTTGCCTACACTATATCCTTGGTGCTAACACGGATTTCAGAGTGTGGTCTCTGGAATAATAATAGCTTCCTCGTGAGATTGTATTTCATGGGGGATCAGATGAGAAAATAGCTACATTTAAGTATGTGAGAATTCCATATCACAATACAATGCTGTGTTAGAAGGGAAAAGTAATTTTCATTATAAGCCTTTCTTTCAGTTGTTCAAAACCTTCTGAAATAATCTCTTTCAGTTTTAAATTATCCATGCTTGAACAATACTGGTTGTAGCTCAGAGGTAATTTTATTTGAAAAATTTGGGCCGACTCTTTTCAGATACATTAGATTAATAGAAAGCTAACGATGAAAAAAAAATGAGGGTAAAACTCATAGACTTCTTTTAAAGTTGCATTTAACTCTCAACTTGCTGAATCGTTAACTGTAAATTTTATTTAAATACATTCTTTATTTTATGGAAACATAAAATAGTTGAGTAATTGAAAAGATTCAGGAGCTGATCTAAGACGAATAGAACAGAAGCAGCACTCACATCTTCCGGTACAAAGAAGTGCAAAAGTTACAGGAGTGTGACGGCATTTTAACCAGAGCACTGTGGAGAACAGGGAAATCAGAGAGAGAGATGGAGAAGGGAGGTGGGAGAGACAGACGGACCGACAGACTTGGGACAGCAGCAGATTACAAGCGAGAAAATGTCCCAAGCTCCACAGCTGGGAAGAGGAACGTCTCTCTTTTTAGAAGTAAGGATGAAAGTGAGACCCAGCAAACTGTATCACCACAGGTACTGAAAATCCTGGCTACGAGAGTGATCTCCAGTCCTCTCCAGCTAAGTCACTTAGCCACCTGAAGTCTGCGGAGGACACTGGGTCAGGAAGCTCTCACGCCATCTCCCACGACACACCCAGGAAGCCCTCTTAACAACAAAGCTACTGCCGGGCATGGTGGCTCATGCCTGTAATCCCAGCACTCGGGAGGCAGAGGCAGGAGGATTGCTGAGTTCGAGGCTTGCCTGGGCTACATAGGGAGCTCAGAGCCAGCCTGAACTACAAAGTGAGACCCTGTCTCAAAAAAAAAAAAAAAAAAAAAAAGAACAACAACAACAAAAAAGAACAACAACAAAAAAAAAAACACCAAAGCTATTACTCCAGGGATCACAAATCCCTGCACACCACATTTCTGAGACTCCACCTCTACTGCACTGGCTTGGGAACAGTCCAAACTTGGCCCCTGTACTACAGGGGATGGAAGTGAAGAGCAGGGAGCAGCAGCAGGTGCTGCCCTCAAGAAGCGGGTCACAGCATTTGTGCTGGGTGGCAGCAGCCACATATGGAGTCAGCATGTCTGCTGCCAAGCGCCCACTTGGGTCTGCCAGCCTCGCCTCCTGTGCTGTTACCTGTTACCAACAGGACTGGGAGGGTACTCAGTGGTTCCCGTGGCCAGACCCTACTGTCAGGATTAGTGTGAATGCCACGAAGGGGACACCATGGTTCTTGCCACTGCCTCGCCCCTCGCAGGACATACGCTGGCACCGCCGACTGGGGAGAGACCTGTGCTTCCGGCTCCTCACCTCTGCCCGGGCGGGCCGCACCAGAGGTGCTTGACGGTAGCAGAGCTAGTACCAGCGGTACCTAAGGAAACCTCTTTACCTGACTTGACCACAACGCGACACCAGCCCCGCTGTAGGAGGATCCACGCTGTGAGTGCCCCGTATCTACTGCCGTCCACACCGTTCTCGCCTGAGCTGCTAGAGAATCCCCACGGGTCTTGCAGGATCCGAGGAGGAAGTGGGTCTTCCTGACTGTGCTGCAGCACACGCTGTGCCCGTAGCCTTTCATCACAGACAGAGAAGCTACGGGGAGACTACGAAAGGTGCCGGGCCGGAATCAAAGCCAATCCTACACCGGAATCAAACTGACGGCCTAAAACACCTCTATTGGAGACAGTCTCCAAGTCGACCTACAGATTCAATGCTACCTCCATTAAATAACAATGACAGTCTTCACAAAAAGAAAAAAAGCATCTTAAAATTCATGTGAAAGTACAACATGCCCCAAACTATTCAAAACATTCTTGAACAAAGACATTACAACATCTGATTTCAAGACATACTAGAGCCATGCTAATCAAAACAGTGTGACATTGGCATAAAAATAGACACGTAGATCAGTGCAACAACAGCAAGACCCAGAAAGAGATCCATGTATCTGTAGCCAACAGATTATAGACAAACGTGCCAACAACAAACACACATTGCAGAAAGGACAGCTTCTTCCACCACCTGTGCTGCGAAAACTGGACACACATATGGAGAAGATTGAAACTTCACTCTACAAAACCAACTCGAGATGGATCAAAGACCTACACAGAAGACCAGAAACTTCAACTACTAGAAGAAAACATAGGAAAAACACTTCAAAACCTTGATATACTCAGTGACATTCTGGATAAGACCCTAGAAACACAGGAAAGAACAGTTTGATAAATGGGTTATATTAAACTAAACATCTTCTGTACACTAAAGGAAACAAGAGTGAAGAGACTACCTGCAGAAAGGAAGAAAATGCTTACCAACAATTCATTTCTCAGAACATTAACTTGAAGAACACATGAGTTTCCAAAAGAAATTAAGTCAGTATATCCAAGAGTACCTGTCTATCCATATCAGGTTTATTGTACCTATAGTGACAATAGCTAAGGTATGAAATCAGCCTGGATGTTCACCAACAAAAAATGGTTAAAGTGAGTATGCGTGTGTGCACATGCATGTGTATGTGTGCACAGTGGAGAATTATTTAGCAATAAAGAATGAAATGTCATTACTGAAAATGAACAGAGCCGGAGGACACTATGTCAAATGAGATAAGCCACACACAGACAATCGTTACATATTCACTCTCATATGTGGAAGCCAAAAAAAGTGGATCTTAAAGCAGAACAGTGATTAGTAGAGGTCAGGAAAGGTGCATTAGTGGGAGGGGAAGAGTAGGGAAAAAAGGAGGTTGAATTCGATCAGAGATCACAATACCTATATATCTATACATAGTCATATCTATATATAGTTATATAGAGATATATAGATATACATATGGATATAGATAAAGTATACATATAAAGCCCCATATGTGTGTGTATGTATATGTGTGTGTGTATATATATATATATATATACACACACACACACACACACACATATATACACATGTATGGAAAATCACATTTTGAACCATTATATATAATTAATACATGTTAATCTTTAAACAAATAATAAAAATTACTATTTGAAGACAACTTCTAAACTCCAAAAGGAAGGAAAAGGATTACTTGAAACAAAGGAGAAACATGCTTCTGTGATCCTGGATAAGAGCATTTAAACACAATATGTATAAAATAAATTTCCAATAGGGAATACAATATGATTTTTTCCTTAAAATTTATAAGAAAGAAAAAGAACTTCATAAACCCAAGAAACCACACAGGAAGACTTGCCTTATCAAGTACTGCCATATCCCTGAAGTATAGTCACAAAATCACAACAAATAGATCAATAAAACAGAATAAAGGACTCAGAGATAAATCAGCGTGGTTCTTTACATCTGAAAATGTTTTAACAATAAAGGCAGCAGTGAAAAATGGCCAGCTAGTTTCCAATTAAAAAGATTCTCATTTTATTTTTCCACATAGGAACTTTAAAAAAAATGTTAAAGCATTAGCCAGCATTTGTAAACATACAATAACAGAAGCTCTGAGCTGAGCACATTTCTACCAGAGGAAGACTTCTAATACCCAGCCATACAACAGACAACGACAACGCGAACACCCATAAGGAACAGAACCTCAAAGGAAAGCTCAGACTAGTATTTAGCAGATCATCAAGCTCTGTGAAGTCTGGAGTTTTCACGTTTAAATCTCTCTGTGAAATAAAGCAGACGTTCTTAATATTTAGTTAGCAATTTTTCTTTGCTTTAAAGAATAGAAAACCACTTTAATAACACCTTGTAGGGAGAAAGAAACCAAAACAGAAACTCAGATACTTGAGAAAGAACAGATCAAACTTCTTCTTTCCCAGTGGTTTTCCTCATCTAATTCCTGATTCTTTGTGTCTTCCTAATGAAATCTTGCGTGTTTAAAGTGGAGTTGTAACTCCAACTATCTCTGGTGATTGATCACTTTTCACAGGAAATTGTTATGAATCTCTTAGCTGGAAGATCTTATAACATTTAACATAATCCAGATGCCTTTGCAAGTATCTTAATATACGGAGTTGTTACACATCACCATACTGAAGGAGTATATCACCATACTGAAGGGGTGGCAGGGAGAATTCATGGCAACAAAGCAAAAACCAAACAAGAAAGGGGTGTGGGGGTGGAATTCCTGCTTTTGAGGTGCTACGCCTTTAAGGAAGGGCACGTAAGGTAATGGAGACAAAACAAGAGGCTAAACTTTTCTGGAGCTGTGGGGTGGGGGTGGGGGTGTCCTACGGATGGAGCAGTAGAGGACAGGAGCCTGAACTATGAACTTGTGATATTATTGCCTTAAAGCTTCTAAACCTGCTTGATCACCCAAGTGGTAACCAAGGAACTTTCCCGGGGATCAAACACTGGGCCCCTGTGCTTCCAAGGCAGGCACAGTACCCCTTGAGCTAAATCCCTGGCCTAAGAAACTGTTAATAATATGGCTTGAGTGCTCCCATTATAGTGCTGACTTTGTGTTTTGTGTTTATATGTACACACATGGTTCTTATAAATCTTCTTTGGGGTTTTGGACTGAGCACATTTTCACAGTAATTGGATATCATGGAGAAAACTCTAGAACAGGTATGAAAGCTTTAAAGCACCTAGGCTGATCCCAATAAGCTGTTTGACCTTCAGTTTTTGTGAGACTGGTGACTCCATCTGAAAATTGCAGGTGAATTTTTCTTAAGCAGTAGAACACCTACTCTATTTTTCCTTTAAATTAAATTGTAAGTTACAATACAATGTTCACAGGATTTACACCCACTTGGGATACCAGTTAAACTTTCTCTGTACTCCTACCACAGTTTCTGCACTGATTCTGCAGAGCCCTATAACTCGAAACTGGCTTGGGAATGAGTAGGACTTGTCAGTGCTTCCTGGGCTTTGGTCCCAGATATCCCGATTCACAAGTGTTGGATAGTGCTGAAGAATCAGAATTGTAAATAGCTCCTCCCTCATCCACTAGATAACTCTGGTGTAGGGCTTGGGGATTTAATCACTTCTGAGAGTCTTTTGGCTTCAGCTACCTAGTCTTCATCATGCTCATCTACCAACATGGGATTAAAATATTATCCCATTTAAAAAGTTTTCTATTGCGAGAATCATATTAAATAATATATACAGATTGATGACTATTTAAATGACATCTCTCAATAGGCGATCTAAATACCTGACCACCTATAGAATGCTCCATGATTCTAAAAATAACTTCACCGTTCAAGTTCAGGTTGTATAACAATGTCTCTAATTTCAAAATTTATTTGTTAAAGTATTCTAAAAAGAACAACTTTCTATCTGTGCATTTTCCCTTTGTTAGCAAAGGAAAGAGAAGCCTGTATTCTAATTGGTTAAAGTAATATGGTTTTTTAAAAAATTGTAGATATTTTTACAAGTGTTCTTTTACATATAATGGGGGTGAAAATGATATTTTCTTTATTAAACATAGTCATTCAATGACAGATCTTCAATGTGACAAGACAGAGCAGTTAGACTGTTAATTTTCAGTGGCTATAACATGCTCCTCCTCTTATCCAGGCCTTGTACGTTTATGAAGCTCACTTCTGGGGGAGGTTATATTCCATTGGCTAGTGGAAGGGCTTGCTCATTATCTCAGTCTCTAATTTTATTTCTTTCCTTCTAAAATGAGCAGTCACCTGATCTCTAATACACTCATCCTAAGCATAACATTTGTACTCTAATTGGTAAAATCAGAATCAAGGATGAGGTGCATGTTTATGTACATGTACAATGTGAACCTAAGCATGCATATGCATGCCAGGTGAATAAAGAGCATTTTCTATGTTGTTTACCAGGCATTATTTACTACACTGTCCTGGAGCTATGAAAGAGAAATGAGGTTGTGTTTTTTCACTTTAATTTTAGAAATTATTCTACAACTTAACATTTGCGTAATATCTTTCAGGTGCATTCCCAATACTGTAACCTTAGCCCAAGTTTCATGCCTCATTTGGTTCCCTTCAAAAGTCTGCTGCCTGGCTTTTCTGCTTAAGAGGTCTCTCACTGCCTGCATGAACCAAATGTCATGAGGAACCCACTGCCTGTTAACACTGTTACGTGAAGTCCAGGTATGCAATTGGCCAGGTATAGCCTCTGCTTTGGAGATTATAACATAGTAAGAGAAAAAATTAGTGAAGACATGATCACAGCAGAGTTTCATAGGTTAAACAATAGAGTTATCATGATAAATTGTAGGTTTATATCCAGGTAATAGAAGACAGGTTATGCTAATAATTCTAGCAAAAAAAAAATGGTTAGGACCTTGAAGCATAAGCAAATTTTTAACATATGGGAAATCAGTCCCAGAAAACACAGTGCAGATCATGATTATTCAACATGCTTCAGTGGATTTTTTGCTTACTTCTAAACTAATTGCCTTATCTAGGAAAAATAAGGCGGCTCATGTCCTAACCTGCATCTCTCTTTCTGAGCGTTTCTTATTTTACTCTTGAAACCTATTATACATCTTCATTGAGCCAGGCTATTGACTGTTCCCTACACAGGACCTCATGTTCCCTCTTTGTTCCTGCTACTCTCAGACTATAAAACTTTCTCATCTCTCCCTGTCAAGAATTCTATCCTTTCCCGTTCAAATAGCAGTATATTTGTGAAACCACTGGGATCTCCTGCTTTTCTCGAACCTTAGAACGCCATATACTGTTGGGGACAATCCTTTTTGGGAGAAATAATTGGAAAGTCAAAACTGACCCGGCCTTCCAGCAGACAGACTTTGGATTTAACTATGTTGCAAAGAATCCTGTTTGGGAGAAATAACTGGAAGGTCAAAATTGAACAGTCCTTCCTGCCTGCCTATAACTTTGGACTCAACTCACCTTCCCCTCTGGTAACAACAAGGACTCAGGTGGTCCTACCTGCTGCGATGCTTCAAGGTGGAACTACTCTGTTACCAGTGTCTGCCCTGCCTTCCTAGTCTTGTTACATTTTGTTACTCTAGAGGTGCTGAATAAAAGTTGTGGCAGGCTCGGGCCTGGAGTCTTATGCTACCCAGAGCAGCATAAGATCAGGCCCAAGCTCAGCTTCTCTAAGCCTCGCCTCTATCTAGTTATTATTTTGCCATGTGCCACCGACTCACAGGAGACTAGAACCTAATGCAAAGGTCCTAGTTACGTTCCCTTCCGCTGTTTCCCACAATATACTTTTCTCTATGTTTTACCAGAATGTGATTATGTTCATGATTCACATGCTTTGCAGTCTCTAACAGATTATAAATTTCTTGAAGGTTCTAGAGACTGTGCTTTCACTATAGTACAATCTCAATAAATATTTGTTGAAAGGGCGAATGAGCTATCTCTGTAAATGCACCTGGGTCTTGAGATTTGTAGTTTAACAGATATAGTGTTTTAGGGAACTGAAAATGTCACTGTCTTTCCAACTGCAAGACCAGGAAATAACTGCACAATTTTTTAAAGAAGGCATTTTTTTCTACAGAAAGAAGTCACTGTTTGGAACATTGCTTATTTTTCTCATGGGTTTTCCTGAAGTCTGTATATAGCATACTATTAATATACTCCTTCCTGATCTACAGTTTTGTGGTAGTTGTTTCCCTCTCTGGCTTTTAGGGTTCTAGCGAACTTGGTACTATGAGAAAAAGCATCAAGAGTTCCTCCTAAAAGGGGAAAAGCAGCATGAGTGCCATCCCTGGGCCATCTGCAGGAAAGAAGCAGAATATATGAAATCACTACTTGGAAATGCCAAAGGCAGACTCTCACCTCTATGCCAGTAGATGCCTGTGAACTGAGAAAACCATTCACATAGAGTCTCCAAAAATTAAGCTGGAATTGATGTAGGGCTGTTATTAAAACTGTTTATTTGCCTGGCAAAGTGATATGCACTTTTGCACGCATTATGACTTTAGCAAAGTGAATTTGTTAGCCCAAAGATGGATTGTTGAGAATAGATTTGGGGAGAGATGGTTAATATACTGATGGGTAGAGAGGGGTTCCTACAGAGAAGCAGGAGCTATTAGACAGGGGCAGAAGAGAGAAAGAAAATAATATAGTTAGGTTTTTGGAAGGTTTCCACAGCACCGTTTCCCGAGTGCACAGAAATAACTCTTGGATACCAAAACTAGGTGGGCCAGGAAAAGGTAAGGGGAAAAGAAAGAGCACACAACCACAGAGCTTTTTAGTAAGAAACAGATACTGAATCCGGCTATTGACAGCAGCAAGACCAAGTGAATTTTCCAAAGTGCACTTTAGTGTGAAGGGCAGTATAGTCCAATAAGAATCTAGGAAGCCTGTTACCCCCGTGCTAGTTAAAATGGCTATTGCTTCATTCTGGCTTATCAGGACAGCTACCACTTTGGGGGAGATTCAAATCTACAACTGACACTGTAATTTTCTTTACCTGTATCATCTATTAAATCATTATAGTAGGTCTATGAAGCAGATATCATCATCATCATTTATTTATTTATTTTTTGAAGCTGAGGAAACTAAACTTAGAGAGCTTAAACACCTTGCCCAGCTTCGCATGGCCAGTAGAACAGGGTTAAAACCTGGGGGACGCTTGTCCCCAGACTCTAGGTTTTTAATACTAATATATTTGATGATGTCCAATTATCTATGTGTCTCCCTATTATTTCACTCCTCATTTAGATATTTTTCCATTTCTTTTTGATCTCTACCACCTGGTGCACATAGTAGGTATGAAATATAGATAAAAGAGGCAAGCACGGTGGACCCTCAAGTTACAACCAGCCTGACAGACAACTTAGGTTAATTATGTTAATGAAGATTCAGCTGCCTCTTGTTATCAACAGCATCTATCCGGGAAACATGCAGATCTCAGCCATACTGAGTTAGTTACAAGCAGTTGCTGGGAAGTGATCGTGGTTGTAAGTCAAGGGCCAACTGTAGAATGAAAAAAAAAATAGGATGCTGGACAGAGGACAGAAAGAGAATTGTTACATCCTGAAATCCAACTACTTCTGAACAAAACTTGTCTTTTCACCATCTCTGAGGGTCTGGAGGTGTCTCCAGGTTCCCATTTCTACTTTTCTGACTGGGCTAAGAATTACTATATACCTAACCCATGACTATACTCCTTAGGTCTAAATGTATTCTAAACCTGGAATAATTTGATTTTTTGGCCCTTCCCATTTCCTAAACATACTACAGAATCTAACAAAGTATCTAACAAACTATCTCTGGCATTGTTTCTAACTGTTCTGTTGTCTGATTTTGGTAAGAAGAGAACTCGAGGGAAATGGAACTATTTTGCTCATTGTGAATATAATACCTGACTTCCACTCCCTGTCACTGAATAAGAGATTACTTACAGACTAAAGATAAATACAGTGGAGAGACTGCAGATCCTTGGATAAATATAATATTTTAAAAGCATGAATAGTCAATTCTGTTTACAAGCATTTTAAAAGATTATATAGGTTTTCCTCTCAAGAGTGGATGTCAGGGATATTTAAAAGAGACGTGGACAGCCTTTTTATTATAGTAAGAAAGCAATGTTTATGGTAGAGATTTAATGCTTGGTAGAAGCTCGCGGAGTGCTGGATTCACAATGCCTCTCACCGATGAGGAAAGTGAGATTAGCTAACTGGCATTAAAGTCACCAAGTTAAGAAAGTGAGGAATGATCAACACTCTTGCCCCATTCGATTACCTGGGAACTACAGCAAACTGCCACCTACTAAGTGTGCTACATCTCACCTGACACAAAACACTGGACTTTTTTCAATGCTTGAATCTCAGTTCCACAAACTTTGTTTTGGGAGATTAACACCAGTTTCCATTTCTTGATGTGCGCAGAATAACTGGACGGATAAGATGATGGCTTTGGAGCCATGTTGACTCAGTGGCTTCAGAAATTCACTGAGTACCTGCTGAAGCTGGACCCAGGTGCTACCTGGTGGACAAAATACAGACCATGCACTCAAAGGCTTCAAAGGTGGTAGAATTGGCTTTTTTTTTCTTTCTGAATTTAGCAGCTTTACCTTGTGTTCATCGCCTAGTCTCTCAGAGCTTCGGTGTTGTCACCTCTATATGAGGGTAAACGTTTTTAACAGTAGTTGTACAAAGATAGGCACAAAAGTACAAGCAATCAGTAAATGGTAACTATCGTGAGAAGCTTTCATTTACAGGCAAGGGAACCACGACCCAGTGAGACTGAGCGATGTGAAGTTCACTCAGGTGTCAGCAATGTGGCTACCCCCCGACTCCTTATTTATGTCTAGGACTTCCCTCCCCAGCCTAAGTTTGTACTCTTCACTTTAATGTTTGTAGAACAATCTTTTGTGCAAAAGTTACTCTCTGCAGCATTTTTTACCTTGCAATTCCCTGGGAGGTAGAAGGAGACCAGCGAGTGACTTAGCAAGTTGTAAACTGAAATTCTCAAATTGGATTCTTCATTTCTTATAATGAGAAGAAATCTAGAGGCCTTTTTATCTCCTTCCTCTTTGGGCATTCAAATATTGCTCCGGCTTTCCTGAAAGCTTTCTCATGTTAATTTTAGAAGACGCTTATTCAGTTTAGACAAGTTTAGAAAGCCATGCACTGTAGAACATAAGCAATTGTGTGTCCTCTCCAGACAGGCACGGCAGGCTTGTTTCTGTGTGAGATCAGGGCACGGTGCCCACTCAGTGATCTTCACATGCCTTCGGACAGATTTAAATTTAGCAGAAAGCAAAATTTGCATAACACTCAGTTTCTATTCAGTATGAAACTCCATTTTAAGAGAAAATAAACACGTTACCTTTTTTCAGATCTGACTGTTAGTATGCTCACTCTGGATAGGGCAAGGATGAATATCCTCATCCACGGAGTTCCGCCTTCCTTTTCCTTCTTCATCCTTGTGAGCGATTTCTTCCCTACGACCTGTCTTCCCTGTGGGTCACTGGGAAAACTGTGAGGCTCGTCCACACCAACTGGATCTGCTCTCCTGGGGGTGGTGTGGGGTGGGTTTGAGAAAATCCACAATTTAAATAAGTTCTCCAGGTGACTTTTCCTCATAATAAAGCTTGGGAACAACTTCAGGTGTGTCTGTTTATTGTCTCACTGTGGTCTCTGTGTTAAACCAGCGGTTCTGATACTTGGCTCTGTGGGAGAATCACCTGGGGAGATTTGAAAAACTACTGATGCTGTGCTCCATGCCCGGCTATCCTCAAATCCTCAGTCTGGGGAGTGCTTTTCACCAGAATCCTGAGCTAAGAATGAGCTGGTCCCCTCAGGTTCACCACCTGATGGTCTTAATGAGTCTACTCTCCTCTCTGCTCCTGTGCTCTGTCAGTTTTTCTTTTCTTTTTTTTTTTTTTTTTGGATCACATTCTAATTTGCTACTTCCTTTGCTTGCCCTGTACTTCCTTAACTCCTGACAGATGGGATTCAAGGCCTTCTGGCATATGAGAAGGGATATAGAAAAGCATAGGGAGCAGGAAGTAACTCCACAGTTAATGTCCGGCTCACTTGCTTGTGTTCCAGTGACCATCCTGTAATTCAGATGATGCCCTTTGCACCCGGCTCTGTGATTCTGCTCAGGGAGAGGACACACCTTAAAGGTAAAACAATGGGAAAGGTGTGATCCTATTGCTGCTGATGTCTCGATTTATTATGATGACACGAAAGAAGGGAGTGCGACATATACTATTATATGGTTTCTTATGTCTCTTGTAATGTCAGGAGCTTTAGACAGAAGAACAGGGTCAGTCCACTTCCTTTGTGACATGTGGGCACCTTATTTCTCCTTTGGGAGTTTAGTGATCATTGCTTCATTCATTATCTTCATTTAATAAGAATTTATGGGGCTCCACTGCAATGAAACAGGTGAGCTAAAGTCCTTTCAACAATGTGTATGAATTTGGGTAAAAAAAAAAAAAAACAGATCTAACAGGCAAATGTAAAATAAAAGCTTTAATTAGTGCTGTGATATATGAACATTGGGATTTTCTATGGGGTGGATGGACTGCTTATGACTTGGACATATAACTATTTTGTAAAGCTTTAAAAAAAAGTTTTAAAATACTGCATATAGGAAAAATACTGGGCACTGCAAAGCACCAAGTATAAATACACACGGTCAGGTAGGGAATGCGGGCAGGTCAGCAGATATAGTACTGCGTGACTTCCCAGAGCAGAGGAAAGCTCAGCTCAGCTTTAAAGTATGCGTAGGAGTCGGCCAGTGTGCCGGATGGAGAAGGGAGCATGTTTATGTCAGCAGGAGCGAACCTGCAGCAGGAAGGCGAAAGAGCCTATGGGACAGAGAAACTGAAATCATGCCACATGCTGCCAACCAGGAGTCAGGAGCAAGCGATGGGAGAGGAGGGTGGGTATTTCTCTAGGCACCACTTCGCAAATAGGACAATCTGCTAAGGTTACGGAGAAGCTTGGTTCACTTCAGGTGGGGAATATATGACAGAGGCCTCAACCGAGGACGTGTATAATCCAGGGTAGAGACCACGGAGCCCTGGCCGGGAGGGCGCCTCCGAGAGGAGAGAAGTATGGGGCGGCGAGGAGGAGGCAGAATTGCCAGTGTTGAGTTCTAAATTGGAGCTGAAAGAAAAGAGAGGGCAAAGGCGAGCAACTAGAAAGATAGTCAGTTTGGTTCTGGACACAGAGAGCCGGAGACTAAGTGCAGCTGAGGACTTTTCTTACAAAGGTAGATTTTCCTGCTGTCTCCAGTCCTGCCTAAGAGGGAGAACTATTTCAAGGCGATCATATTAACTGTGAAATGAAAAGAAGCTATTTGATCTGTTCCCTGGGAAACATGAAGCAAGTCTCTTAAGCACTGGATTTCTCAGCTTCTTTTCCTGTAAAGTGGTGACAGTTAGCAAGTCACGTCTACCCCCAAGATATAGATGGCAAAATGAAAACCCAATTCTCATGTTGCCTACACGTGTGATAAAAAGCAAAAGGGAGTATTCACTGTATTTAGTTTTGGAAAGCATCCCCAGTAGTTGTTTTCACAACCAACAGTAGGTTGTATGCAGTGCCTATGTTCTTTCCAACTCCGATTCATTGGTAGAGACATTTTTAACCTCCAGTGGTAAGAGGACTGGAATGAGACTTCTTCCTTTCTACCTCTGGGATAGACCTTTCTGATTCTAATGTGGTCATTTTGGTCCACCTTGTGTTCCCCAAAGAGATTATGTTCTTGGAGATTATGTTCTTCCTGGAGCTACTGCTGTAGGCTATAGTTTCCCACAAGTTGTCGATGCTGTCCTGGCCTGTACCAAGCACATCATCCAGGAACCTTAAGCTCTTGTATCTAAAGACCAAGACTCCAACATACCGTCTCTCTCTCCCTATGTCCCAGGAAGAATTCATGGATGTTGCTTTGTGGTTAGATCCAAATTTTGCAAAATGGTTGGGCACCACGTAACTGGTACATAATGGATTCCAGTGCATACGAGATGAGGAGCCACAGTACTTTGGCCTCTGGGGAGGGCAATGAATCATGGTAGGAGCATGTGGACGCTAAGAGTAGAGGAGGGAGGGGAGAGGGAGATGGAGAGATAGAGGGAGAGAGAGAAAGAAAGAGAAAGAGAGAGACGTGGGTAGAGTCCTGTTATCTGCTTGGGGGATCATCTGCCAATGACCTAAAAACCTCTTGGTAAGTCTTAGCACCTCTCAGTAACACAGCTCTGGGGACCTCATTTTAACATATGGGTTTTTTGCGGGGGGGGGGGTGTTGGCGGAACATGAGATATCCAAACCACAATGTATATCTGAGAAGATAAATGAAAAGCTTTCTTGCATAGGTATATTTTAGAAGGTATCTAGCATGAAAGGTCATACTGATGTTTGATGATTTTTCACAGTTTAATCTGCAAATCACAAAGTTAGCGATTACTGTATGTTTGGCTAAAATTTCTAAGATATGTTCAGAGTATGATTTATCTTTTCTGGGAGGGAGAATCTGACTTCCAAAATAATTTTGTAATCCTCAGATGCTATTATGAAAGTTTGTTATTTTAAATATCAGGCAAGACACAGGTAATTATTTCATAGAAGCGTTAGCCACTAGAATCTCTGTATCTACATCTATACCTATCTGAATCTATATCAATAGCTAAAATAATAAATAGCTTGGTAGTTGCTGAATAATATGTAGTTGCTATGTGGTGTTAGGGCCAGTCTGACTGGGGAATTTATTAAACATTTAATTTATTTTTAGCATCTCTGGGTATTTAAATACCTTCCTCAGTATGGAAATTCTGCAATGACTTATGCCCAGGGATTCCAGATATTTTATTGATTGATCGATTGGCATTGAGGATTGAATTCAGGGCTTTGTGGATTGCAAGCAAACACTCTACCACTAAGACATACTTCCGGCTGGGATTCTAGATGTGTTATAGACCATTTTCTTTCTTGTATCCATTCTATAATTCACTAACTCTTTATCTGTGCCCCAGAAGTTTCTTAATCCATTCATTAAGATTGTTATGTTGCACTGATTATAGTCTTCATTTCTAGGGTTTGTTTTTGCCTATCTTGATTTTGCTTTACAAAGTATAAAAGTGCTTTTGCTGCATTCACAATTTAAAATAATATTAGATTGCATTTTAATTGCAATTCGGATTATGAATTAGTATGCTTGTTGCATCAGCTGATTTTTTTCCACGATGGTTTGTTGTCTTCTGAATGTAATGTGTTGATGAGCCATCTACCACGCAAACTTAACCACATGCTCTCCTAGGAGGGCTCTGCATTCAGTGGTACTCAGTGTCCTCAGAACGGCTCTTCTTTTATACCTTGTGATTTTGAGACCTGTTTTTCTATGTGCTCTAGGAGTTCCTGGTGCTGTTGGTCCCTAAACCACCCTACTGTGGAGCTACAACCACCCTATGGTCGTAGGAAGGGAAGAATCACGTTTGATAACTTCCACTGTGAACATTTCAAAACACTAACGTGAAGATCATGAAGTGTGTCCACTGGATGCTTCATCTTTAGAGTTTTAGATATTAATTAAGTGCACGTGTGTGATCATGTTCTGGATATTGGAGATACAAAGCCAAGCACAGCTCCTCTCGTTCAGAATGACAATGGTGACTTCTACGATTGTAAAAACACTGTCCTAGACTTGTGGTGAATTGTTCTGGGTGGACAGGTGGCAATAGTGTCAGCAATGGAGTTTGGATGCTTACTTAGTGCCAGGCCCTGAGCTGAAAATTTAATTTTTAACAAGAATCTTGAGCAGTTAACAGTGAATGGAGTATTCTCATTTTGTGGCTGAGAAAACTGGCTTCATCTACCCACCAGAGTAAGTGATGGAGTCAGGTGTTTCATGCATGTCTTTCTTCCTTTAGAAAAACTGAAGGATTTCATGAGACCATGATGAGTCAGCACGTACCGATCAGGGTTGTTCTTAGGAGAGGAACAGTTACACAAGCTTCTGAATAATCTGGGAAGGGGTATCAGTTTGCTGGTTTGGAGACCCAGGGAATGGGCAGGTGTCGTCAGTGAGGGGTGGGTTCCAAGCCTAGAAAAGCAGAAGGGCCACCAGGGCTTCAAGACTCTACGCTCTGGTATTTCTGGCAGTGGCCAGCAGCAGCAGCACATCCCTGGGATCCGGAAGATGAACAAGAAGGATTTGGGTGTGGGGCTGAGGTTAGGCGTAGAGTGTACTATGGATGGTATTTGGATGAAGAAAATGTCAAGTTCAATATTGACTTGGTGTAGGAATTCTTTGCTACTGTTTGCCTCTTGGGATCTTCCATGTTCCACTGAGCTGCTGTTAGTGTGCAGGCACTGTTTACTATGCTGATGTGGCGTGTACCCTGCAAACACTTGTGCCTCCCTGCACGGCACCTGCTCCTGTTTATGACTGAACTCCACCTCTCAGGTCCCCACCACAACCTTTTTATGATTTGTGGTGGTTGAACTTCGCCAAGAGAAGAGAACCTCTCCAAGCCTGTCTTTTAAAGGTTTTAGGTAACCCAGCTAAAGACATCATCACGGTAAAAATAATTATGATAACAGAGAAGTGCCAGTGATCTGTGTTATTCTATCATTTTTATTCGCATGTGAATGTTCAGTTATCCGATAGGTTGAAACAGCTCATAATGTACTGCCATTCAGACAACATGCTGCATACTGAGGCTTTTTATTTATTCTTATTTTCATATTTGCAGTGCTGAGGTTGAACGAGGGACCTTGTGTATACAAGGGAAGCACTCCGCCATTCAGCTACCTCCACAGATCATTGAGACTTTTTTTTTTAATCTTTATTGGTACATTGTATATACTATTAGTCTTTCCAACCTGCATGATGGATATTTGGGGGCATTTTTCTACCTTAGAAAAGAGATTCTGTTGTCGCTTATGTTAGATACAAATGAAGATCTATAAGGGACTGTTACTCACCGTGGCCTTTTGTGACATATTTCCCTGTCAGCTCTGTGCACACAATGGTTGAACAAGGGCTGCCTGAACACATTATTTCTTTTGCCTCCCCAATTAAGATGTCTTGTAACTTGCACAGGTTTAGTTGAACTTGTGTTCTGGGGTTGGGTTTATTATCAGCCATTCCTTTCACTTTAATGTAGGGTAATCACTAAACTCTTGTCTTTATTTCCATTTTACCAATTAGCTTAAGTTATTAGTGCGAATTTATATGTCTGGCTCTTCTAAGTCCTCCCTAATTACATTGGAACATTGCACACTTAACTGTGCTTGCTCTGGGGTACCAGCCATGAAACAATAATTAACTAAGATAGTGGCTTTTTTTGCCTTAAAAGTTAGGGAATGGGTTTACTCGGATAGGCAGGTTCAAGGCGATACAGTGCCAGCTCTTTTGATAATGAGTTTTCGCTTCCAGTTAACATGTAATTTGTTTTTTTAACTCATGAGTTAAACATTACAAAAATGAAAATATACCAAGTTTTGATTTGTTAGAAATAATATGATCAGATCTGGTTTATGTAAGTGCTGCTCTAGAATTTATACAATGTTTTCAATAAATCCTAAATGTTTATTGGAGAGAATTCTTGACCAAATCCAGATAATATGATACAGTTCTCTGAGGCTATGGAACAAATGAAATTTTATTTTCTAATTACATTTTTAATCTTTAAAAACCTGTTTAAGATTATTAAAGAATAGCCATGGAAATAAATTTTCAAAATATGCTTTAAAATTAATCTATTTGGTCATGTCCAACATTTTGTCTATTTTATTTTGAATGAAGTGAAATGAGGGATAAATAGTATTTTATGAAATGATATAAAATATCATTTTAATAGTTGAATTTCAAAGATTCTTAGGAGCAACCACTAGATTAGCAACATATGCTAAATCTGTACTAATGCAGCTAGGTCAGGGTGCTAAGGAACTGAGGAGGTGCTAAAGAATGGAAACATGTGTGCATAAATTTTATGTTGTGTGTATGTATATGTGTGTGTATATATATATATAATATAGTGCTTAAGTATGTGGAATCACATATATTTTGAGTAAATGTGTATGGTACACTTATATATCTGTGGAAGTATATATATTTGCATATATGTATATATATTTCAATCCACAATGGTTTTATAAACTCTTTGCTGTGGATCTAGTACTATAGAAGCATGAAACTCAGGAATGATAAGAGGAGATCCTGTGTGTGTGTGTGTGAGTGTGTGTGTGTGTATGTGTGTGTGTGGCTTTCAGATGCTTTATGATGGGGATGAGGGAGATCTGAGTTTGGGAACTTTGGAAAATGATACAGAAGAGGAGATTCATGGTCCAGCTATACAGAGGGTCCTGTATTTGATGGGAGCAGCCATTCTCTACTAGTTCATTTCTTAAAAGTTTTTAGGGCTGGAGGTTTAGCTCAGTGGTTCTGGCGCCTGCCTCGCAAGCGCAGGGTCCTGAGTTCAATCCCCGGTAACCACATACAATGTTGGGCGTGGAGACTCACGCCCACCAGCAATCAATACCACATACCACAGTGCCAGGTGTGGTGGCTCACGCCTGTAATCCTAGCACTTGGGAGGCAGAGACAGCAGGATTGCTGAGTTTCAGGCTTGCCTGGGCTACATAGTGAGCTCAGAGCCAGCCTGAACTACAAAGCGAGACCCTGTCTCAAAAAAAAAAAAATGTTTTTAACTTACTATACTAGCTTACATTTTTTTTTAAAAAAAGTCACTATACTGTCAATTTTATGAGGTAATGTTAAAATGTTTATTTTGAAATGATTATATGGCCATTTCCTCCCTACACATTATCTGGGTCTTTATGAAGTATATAAACCAATAAGCTTCTCTACCCAAGTTTGATAATAACTATTTTTCAGCTGGAGGTGATGTCCACCACCATTCCCTTGGTTGTAGAACTCTTTCCTTTGAAGTAAGAGTCTCTGGACAATGGGAATCTGTGCCAAAGGGGAAAGTAGCTTGTGTTAGATTTCCTCATTTCTTTGTTAGACCTCCTTTTCCAGAGTCAGCTGAAGACACCACACTCTTTCCAGGTCGTCAGCATGGAAACCTAGAAACAGACATCTCGTCACTCCTATGCTCCCCACCCTTATCTGCCTAACCACCTTAGCCTACTCTATTTATTTGTTTGGGCTTAATACACTGTGAGATTAATATGAATCCTATATCATCTGTTTCTCTGACTTGGACTGTAAGCTCCTCAGAAGAGCAAAAGGAAGAATCTTTGACCTAAAGGGAAAAATAATTCCACCTCAGAGGTCACACAATAAGTATTTGTGAATAAATAATGAGGTAAGTTTGGGAAAAGATTTTATGCAAGATTCCTAAGTTGACTATTTTTATTGCCTTGAATGAGGTCTTTAATTCCAAAGAATCCTTTCCTGACTATGCAGTATAGAAGAGTCTTGGATTTGCTGTGATTTGGTTTTCAATGTAAAAGAGAGCTGGGTTGGGAGGATTTTTAGAGAAAGTCTGTGAAGTGAAATAAACTACAAGGATGTGCTTTCACCTTATTGATATCTTTTTTTTTTTTTTTTTTTTTTTTGAGACAGGGTCTCGCTTTGTAGTTCAGGCTGGCCCTGAGTTCATTATGTAGCCCAGGCAAGCCTTGAACTCAGCAATCCTCCTGCCTCTGCCTCCTGAGTGCTGGGATGACAGGCATGAGCCACCATGCCTGGCGATATCTAATTTTTGAGAGATTTTTTTTTTATACTGTGAGAACTGGTGCATCTAGAGAACAACATTTACTGTGCTCTTCAAAATGTCCAGTTGAGGTTCTGCTGTCATACTTCTAATCTGATAAGCTCACCCTGTTCAAGGGGACCAGTGATAATACTGGCTCACAGAGTAGTAACACTTTTGGTAAACTAGGCAGATTAGACTTTCTCCTTAAATGCACTTAGTGGAACTGAGAAATTAGGCTTTCATCGTTTTGTGCTTGAATCTACCCCTAAGCAAGAGAATAAATTCAATTAGTTTCTTTAAAGTTTTTTTCTTAAGGGATGGGAAGTGAAAATAAAAGTCATAAAGCAGTTTCTTTTTTCCTAAAATTAAAACTATAAGACTATAGTTTGTGAGATAAGTTGTTAAGATAATTTTAAGGAGGTAGATGTTGAACTTTTATAGTGAAAAGAGTTATTCTTACTTTTTTCAGGACATTGTAATCTAAATAAAGTACTTCATTAAAATACAGTGAATCTCAAATTTATAATTTTGGGTAAGAGCACTTCATGCTTTTCACTTTTTACTTCGTAGGGCTCTGTTTCAATTTATATGATGAGCTGCTTCAAATTGAAATAACGGAAATGTGCGAGGACTTTAGAATCAGAGGACATGAGGGAAATAAGAATCCAGTTTATAGTCTACAGTTCTACAAACCAGAAAATCATTTGGAGATTCAAAAAATTTCAGTAGTCCAAACCACTGGTGGGAATTCACATTAAAATACTGATATATCTGATAAAACATTGACTAGGAAACGTTAAGTGATTGGCCCCTGCTTAGCCACCACACAGCTGGTTCACAGTAGACCTACAGCTAGAAAGCTGGGGTAATGAGCACACAGCAAATTTTTCTCTGGCTATGCTTCCTGATCTCCTTATGTATTTACTTGCTTCTTAATTTCAGTTTTATCATTGGAACATAAATTGTCATGTTTGAAAATTTCGTTTGTGACTTGTCATGTTTAATGGAAGAATCACTTAAAGTGAGTGTGAATATGTGCCCTTTTTCTGATACGTTGTGTAGAAAGAGTCCTTAGTGAGCAATGTGTGCTTGATTTTCAGACATTTTACACTGAACCTTTCAGGCATTAGAGGCATATGATGCTTTGCTCTGGTTTTTCTTCTGATATGTCTGAATCCCCCTGAAGCCCCTTCCCCGTTAAATTTCTCTCTTCCGGGGGTGCTCCACTTGTCTGACCTGGTGGGGTCTCTGCCTTCTCCATGCTGACTTCCTAATACAAGGACAGTAGAGAGGCTTACACTCTATTTGAGTTCTTTCATTTTTATTTTAACTTCCTAGAAACTGAGTTTCGAGATAAAGAAGGCAGCTACCTTGAACTTGACCTTCTACTTTTGCGTGGCTGAGGAGCGTGTTCTTGATTATGGAAAAAAAAAAAAAACTACAAGGAAGTAATTTGTTTCCAAGACCTATCCTGTTTCAAATACCACTAACACGAGTATTTAGAAACGCTGGTCAATTTGGATAAATTTGGAAGAGAAAATAGTTATGTAAATTATTATGGGAAGTAGAATCTGCAGATTGGTTAAAGGACAGAAAAAAGACCAGAGGAACAAGGAAGCAGTGTTCTGGTTAAAGAGTGTGGAATATCCTGGAGGTATGGCAGAGAGAATAAAAAATGATCTAAGTTAAGGAGGATTCTATGATTAGGAATAAAAAATGCCCTTGTTTGGGGAGCGAGTAAAACCAAAGCCCATCAGCCTAGCAGTACCTGGTTGGCAAGGGTCAAAGTAACAGAGGGAGAGACAACATTGTATCCTCAGTCAAGCTCCACCTGGTTCCAGAACGTGGTTGTACACAGACAGATGTTAGGAAAGGAACTTCAGGAAGAAATATGGGGAAGGGGTCAGCCTGAATAGAGAAACACTTTAAGATCTAAGACAGCAGCCCGAGGGGGAATGTAACTACAGAATCTGTGGGCCATGTAAACTGAGTCATGTGTGCCAGGGTACTTCGGGTTTTCCTATATATAGACATAGTATATATCCAGTTAGGAGTACAAATGTTCCCTATCAGGTATTTCTTGTTAATGGACTGTCTATAGTTAGTCTTTCCGACTGCGATCCTGAGGGACAATGTACTGACCCCATCCTGCCTCAACACCACGCTTGCGGTGGCACCTTACCTCAAACACTGACATTCAGCAACTCTCTCACATTCCCTATTTTTATCTCTTTAGCATGTGTCATGATCTAATAGTCTATATAACTCATCTATATGTTACGGTTATAATTTCTGCTCTGTCTCTCCAGTAAAAAGAGCCCTTCAGAGAAGACTCCCAGGGAGACAGAGATGCTTCTTTCAGTTGTTGTGTCCCTACTGCTTAGAACAATGGCTGAGGGTTAAGAAGTGTTGAATAATTAAGTGGTACGTCATGTCATTGGATCTCCGGTTACAGATCTCGCTTAGTGGAATACATCCAATGGTATCGCTCTAGTTTGATCTGGAGCCCCACAAAGCCTTTAATGTGGTAAAGGCTTCATTCCTGGGTTGGCCCTAAGTGGTAGAAACTTTAGAGGAGGAGTCTTGTCAGAGGCCCTGATGGTATGTGAGCATGCCTTCAAAGGGGTTTGTACCACCCTGGCCGTTTTCTCATTCGCATTTCTTTGCTTTCCAGCCTTGAGGTGAGCAGTTGTGTTCTACTGCATATCTCACCATGAAGAGCTGCTCAGGAAGAGACGCAAAAGCAAACCTGCCAGTTAATCATAGACTGAAATCTCCAAAACAGTGAGCCAAAAACTCTTTTTCTTTATAAGCTGATTATTTCTGATGTTTGTTACAGTGATCCAAAGGTGACCACGGAGGGATGTCTCTCTAAATCTTTAGCCAGCGCAGCTAAAGAGCCATATACTTAAGATAGTGTGATCTGTTCTGTTTGCCTGGGGGTGGGAGCAACTATAGTGACCATTTGTTTAAAAGGACAGAGAAAACAATCTAAGAACTCAAAGGGGACTGGAAAGAGGGCTTTCTTATGCAATGACCCAGTTTCCCTCAGTGTCTAGCTTATAGCTAGGTGAGTGGGGCTCTGCTTTTGCTCCACTTCTTCTGAGGATCCGACTTTGAACAGGCAGATTCATTGCCTGTGACACGAGACTATCAATGGGCCTCTTTTTGCCTTGCAAAGCCTGTGTCAAACATGCTAAAATAGTTTTAGAAGCTTAAGATTGTCAAAGATTTTTATCTGTATGGTTTTTAAAATTCATTTTGACCTCCGTTTATTTTTAAAGTGTTAATATATCAGTTAAAAGTAAGTTTCAATTTAAACATTAAAATTCCTCATAAACATACGCATTTTGATGTATTAGTTAAAAGAAAAATTAAACACAAAACTTTGACTTTTAAATGTTTTCCCTAAGAAACCATATTCTTATATAAGTTAAGATTTTTAAGAATATGGTGTACACTTTCTTTAGTCCATATTATTTTTTTGTATCCATAGCAAATGCTTCCTGGTTTAGAATACAGTTAATATTTCCAGGTACAATTTTTTATTTTGTCCCTTCATGTCGATGTGAACAGAAGTTAGTCTGTTGGCAATCAGAAAATGAAATCTGGCTATGTCTGATCACCGTTGGGGGCTGAGAAAGTTCTGGCTTTCATGTGAATTGTTGGATGAAGCTTGCATGGCAGCCTGTGGGGAAGGATTCTTAGGTGGAAAGCAGGTAGTGCGGAATGAGTTCGTCAGGAACTAGCCTATCAGGTGCATGGGCCATAAAATGTGGCCATGAGGGACACAATGTTCCCGGTGACAGTAGTAAATCCGTTTCAAATAAAGTGAACTGTTTGCTTAAACTTTCCTGTGTTCTGTCAGACCTTTGGCACTAAAAACCAACTCAATATAGAAATTAGCTCACCCAAAGGCTCCAGGGAAGAAACACTCAAAGTACAGCTTGTTGTGTCAAAATTGCATTTAGTGACATGAGGCTCTCGTGAAATATTTGACACATTTTTTAGAACTTTGTAGTTTGAACAGAATTGCTCCTTCTTTTGCTGCTCTATTTTATATTATCAATTATATTCTTTTAGCGTAGCATTTGGAATGCAGTACTTAGCTAATGAAAACCATACCTCTTCAGCTTTTTGGCAAATCTGTAGCATTTTAATTTAAAGGGTTTTTTTTTTTTTGGTTAAAATTATACAAGCAAAAACTACTTTCATCTCAAGGAAGGAAAAATTCTACTTATTTTCTGAGTATTTAGCTTTTATTTTTATTTTTATGCGGTCTCTGTTTCTACTACCTTTCCTGCAGTGAAGATCATTTCAAATAAAGCTGTCTGATGGAGAGACATGGTTGCTAGGAGCCTGTCATGGTGGCCGATGTTGCTAGGGAGGAAAGAGTTGAGTCTGTGATTATAGAAGAGAACCATTTTTCATTCTCCTTGAAAACAAGTTTCCTTTGTACAAAGATGACAAATTCACTAACTCAGTAGGAATTTGATTTCAGAAAAAATATGAAATTTTAGTATGTTTCCTGAATGTGATATAAAGGTGTATCTTTAGGATAAATGAATCAGTTAATGCTTCCTTTCATCTTACTCTATGGTGGAAGTTCTTTTTGACAAAGCAAGACCCCCTAAATCTTTTGGTTTATAAACCTAGGTAAGTTTACTAAGGGTTTGCCCTCATCACATGTGTGGAATGAGAGGGTCTTTCTACCACTCCTAGCTTTGCATTTGGTTACATGCTGATCACTAAATATTAACTGAGCCCTCCTCTGTGCTAGGCATTTTACCTGGAAGTTTTCATATGCATTCTCGTTAAATCTCAAAACCTTGCTCCGAGGTATTGTCATTCCAGTAAACAGTAAGAAACACGTCAGGCAGCAGAGGAGGTGGGACTTAAATCCTGTCCCATGTTTTTACATTCTTTCTAAATATCTCCTGCAACTCTACAGCTAATAAAGAGTAGAATACATACATAAAGGTGATAACTTCATATATAGAAAAGAATTTTAATATAGCATAAATACTTTTTCTCTTAGTGTAACATATCTTTTGGGGAAAATACAAATAGCAAAATTTAATGAAATAGTTTCTGAAGATAATTCTGGATCTTGAAAAACACAATGTGTTAACATTGCTTAGGTTTAACATTTGAAAATTTGATTGGTGCCTTATGGTTTCAGACTCTCTAGGGATGTTTTAAAATATCACACCTAGTGGAGTTTAATTGAAAAGGGCTTACTGAGCAGATACGTTTTATGCAACATTAAGCCAGGGTGGGTGAGACTGTCTTTGGGAGTGTTTATACAAAAAGCAGAGGTGACATTGCCAGATTGCAAAGGAAAGGATCCTTGCTGGAAATGTCTCTTACATTATTTGAAGTTAGCAAAGTGAATCCTATCAACCTTGTTTTCCTTCAATTTTAGATATCTTCAGTCTCTAGCACCTTAGAAACTCTGAAGTAGAGTCCATGGGACAAAATCAAAGAGCACGTGCAGGTTCTCATATGACAGTGTCCGGTGTCTGTAGCATCCACGTAACAGACTCTGAATAAGGGTAGGTGGGATGTGTCGGTGTTCACTAAGAAAGGGTTGAGTTTTGTTTCATATGTGAGGAAGGCGTGGGCCAAGCTGAAGAATAAACTGACGCCTTACTGAGAAGCCATATCTTGTGGCCCACAGCATTTATGTAAAAAGCAAAAGTACATTTAAAAAATGAAAGAAACGTGCTTGGAAAGCAATGAATATGACCCACTTGAGTGAGATTCAGGGAGACAATGACTGTGTTTGGGTTTTCAAAAGCAAGATGTTTTTATGAACATCACTTGTTACTTGTAGCTTGGCCAGTAGAGCTTGGGACAAAGGTCATTTAATACTTCTGTGGATATATTGCCCATAGAAATTAGATTCAGAACCTTTTCTATGTAGTGCTTTTATCTATTCTGCTTTATTTTTAGGAAGAAAAAAGAAGTTGGACCCTTTCCTCTGAAAAACCTTAAATTGGTCACTATAAAGGACAGGACAATTGACTAGGTGGAAGAAATCAAATATACTGAATGCCACCCTACTTTATTAGAGGTTGCTTAGAAACATAGTGTTTGGGGATTATTACTTTAATGGTTACTCTTGCATTTAACACTGCCAACTTCTTATCTCACAAAGGGTGTGGGCAAACTTTTAAATGACTCCAATTTTAGAGGTTGTGACCCTATGACATCAGCCGTTACAGTAGACCTAACCCTTCAATGCGGACTGAGAGAAGAGATTGTCTTGAAAGACATTTTTGAAACCCCTGGCTACTAATAAAATGTGGCAATCAGATAGCATTTATGCATTTTAAACAGAGGAAGAGCAGGTATTCTTCCACGTACTTCTGATTTTCATCAACCCTTCAACCCTTATCAGCAGTTGCAGTAAGATGCCACATCTATTTAAATTGTTTAAGGGAAATGGCAACACTGACGTCTTCTTTAAGAGCATGTGGTTTGTGAATGAGCCAGTTTGACTGAATGGATTGATCTGATGAGTCAAAACAGTCAAGCTGTGTGTGTACATTTCCCATGGTGATATAGCTTAGGGACTTTATAGGTGTACACAAATCATGAAGCACCCCAAATTAGCAGAAGACCACATATGTAATATGGCTTTCTCATATATATTAGAAAAGGAGACATTCAACTCATTCTTAAAATGTCTATGGAGTCTTTATTTCATGCAAGGTTTTGCAGTTGTGACTAAGTTTATCTGTAGGGGAAAGAATTTTATTATTTAGAAGATGTTTACTAACCACAGTATTACTTGAGACAGACTATAGTAGAGAAAACAGGATTGTTTGACCCCAGTTGCTATGTCAGCCTTCATTATTGTTCTTGCAAAAGGAGAATATTGGCAGATCAGAGCCAAGATCCAAGAGTTCTACTCATTTTTATCCTATTAATTACAAGAAATAATTAGTTTATAATCATTTAAAATAGTCTCGGTTCTTCAGATACACAAATGATTGTTGCTGCATTTTTCTTTTCCCTTCTAATAAACAGTGTTAACAATTGATTTAGCTCTACTTAACCAGGGTAAGTAAAGATTTGTTTGCCTTGTGTGATATTAAATTGTATCTGTCTGAGAGACCAACAATTTAAATTTTAATGCTTCACCTCAAGAGTACATCTGTGCCAATATTTAAATCATACATCTATCGGATTCTGATTCAACATTTTGGATATCTTTGGATTTAAGCATTTGTTGGAAGCTCTAAATTTAATGATGGCTTCCCTTTACCAGAAAGGTGAAAATGTTCCTCTAAACCTTACTGAGATTTAAAAAAAAATGTACACATTTTTACTTCAAGTTTTTCTGCTATTTGTGTGACCATCATAGATAAAGGATTAGACTTAGTGGAAAATAATTTAATGTGATGCTATGTGTAGTATTCTTCCAGCATATATGCCAGAAGTATAGAATGACTGCAGCATTAACTATAAGCCTATGAAGAAATGTTTCCTGTCTTTTTGTGCTTACTGGAATCATTTCCTTCCCCAAATCACTGATAGTAAGGCAATCTTTCTAGGATCTCTGTATGAATACAGGTATTTCTCTTTCACTTTCCAAATATCAAGTGAACCAGAGCAGTGTGATTAAACTACATCTTCATTTAAAAAAATCTCCCCTCCTATTTATTGCTACATATTCCTGCAGAAGTATCTCCTTTGGGGAAATATTATTATATCTGTATATCACATAATATATATATATATATATTATGGAGAAGGAAAGCACATATATGTATGTATATGTATGTATATTTATAAACTCTCATACAGATAAGAAGAAAGTATGCATATATACACATGCATATATACCTGTGTGTGTTTACAAACTCTTACATATATAAACTTACATTGCTGCATGAGTCAAGATCATTAATTAGTCAGCTTTCCAATTGTTGCCTGCAATAACTAATACCTATAATTGAAAAGAAGATAGGTTGAATTTGGTTTATGTTTTTGGAGGATGCAGTCCATGGTTGACTGGCTCAAAAGCAGAAGTAGATGGTAGAATGTATGGTGGAATGCAACTGCCTAGTTCGCAGCAGCAGCAGCAATGAATCCAAGCAGGAAAACAGTACCAGAGAGGAAGGGATGAAGGACCAGAAACAACACTCAAGGTCATGACCCCGTGACTACTAACTAATATATGTGTGGAAGTGCACTCCATCAGTACTCTGGGCAGCTCCCAATCAAATGACACAATCAAGCTTACTTGTAAAAATAATACGAGCGGCTGGGGATTTAGCTAAAGTGGTACTGTGCCAACCTTGGGTGCATAAAGAGCTAGAGTTCAATCCCTGATACTGCAAAAAATAAAAATTAAAACAATAATAATAATAATAATAATATAAGAAAAAAAGATTGGAATCCTGTCACTATTCCCTTCATTAACTTGGGTAAACTGCTAGGCCTTTAGGACTTCACTTTCATTTGCATCATAGGGCCAGATATTTCTATCTTTTTCAATTTTTATGAGGATTAAATTAATTCAAACACATCCTCCCTCCCCCAATGTTGACACATTGTAGATAATAAAAAAATGTCAGTCTTTTTCGTTTTATGGTTAATTGTTGAATATATTAGCAGAACAATGCAAACCATTCTTTACTTTAATCTAGTAAGATCCAGGAGAAAGGGTAAGGCTATATTTTAATTTCTATAGCATTTAAGAATGTAAATCAAAAGAAATATGATTTAGTACTAGGAGATAATAATAGTATTTCTCATGTTTTCTCAGAATTAACCTAAATACAGTACACTCATTTGAAATTTTATAAGCCATTGAAACTATTGTACAGTTTGTCAACTTATCACAATGAATGGAGCTGATTTGGAGTTTTCTTGTTTTTTAGAAAAGATTAGGTACAACAGAAATATTTATTTTAACCATGTAAATATTTAGTCCACTTGATGAGTTTTGATGCAGCACAATTTTCACATGTAACACTTCACATCTCATCTTTATAAATTTTATGGGGAATAGGTGTTTGTGGTAGTCTGTGCTGAAGGTCGCCATCAATTCTTTCTTTCTTTGTACACATCTACTGTTCTTCACTGCAAGATATAGAGTCTAATTTTCCTGTCCTTGTATCTGAGCTACATTTGTGATAAGTGTAGCTAATAAAACTGGGTAGAAGTGATGTCTTGGAGATTCTTATGCATGATTATAAGACATTTCATAGTTTGTTGATCTTTTGGGACATTTGCCCTCAGAATCCATCTACCTTGCTTTGAAACATCGAGGACACATACAGAAGTTTTGTGTTTACAATGTCTGGTTGCATCACTACCTGAGCCTTGGTGGCAGCCCACTACCTAGGGAGAGCCACCAAAATGCATCATCATGATAACCAGTCCAACCAAGGCCTTTATACGGCTCTGGTGGCTGTAGAAATATAGCCACATTAAAAAAAGTAATAAACAAGTTAACATGGCAAACCCTGTAGAATCTCAGGAAGCTTGATTAGTGTTTTGAGTCACAAAGTCTTGAGGTAGTTTCTTATTTATAAAAGAACAGCATTAGAAACCAATTACATTGAGACCTAAAAATGTTCACATAGAGATATAGTGTCTTTTATAGTAAAGTTTATAATATTAAGTAACCTGTATCCTTCATAATCCCCAGTCCTATTTTTATTTCAAATTTAAAAAAATATTATGAGTATGTGATGTTAGATTTGAGGGAGAGATTTGAGATGTAGCATTTTGGAACTCTTACGCTTCATATGCATCTATCCATTCATTTAAATATTGATTATGTATATATGCAAAGCAGTGTGGCAGGTGCTGTGGGGGATAAAGAAATGAGTCAGAAAGCTGTACCAATATTAACATTTTGGAAGCTCCTCCCCTCCACTGCTGAAGACAATAAGTACAATGTTCAAGTTTCCGGCTGGACTTTGGACATTCTTTTCAGTTTTCTTTCATTCTTTTGACAACTTTTTTTATGTCACTAGTTTCTTTGAGTTTTTGAAAGTGTGAAAAGTAGAGATACCAATATCCCACAATGGATGTATTTATTATGCATCTCAAACATATGCTAATAAGAACTTTTAAAAAGAAAAACAGCTACATATATAGTGACATAGTAATCTTAAAACTAATAAGCAGTTTAAAATTTTGATGAAGGTCTTAATTTTTTGTTCTTTTTTGCCTAATAATACCACTATTCTTTGAGATTTCTGTTCATAATCTAGTATAATGATGTTCATAATCTAGTATAATAGTAAATGTTTCTGTTGTACCTAAAGATGCTTTAAATGTAATAAACCAACTACTAATTGCTTTCAACAGTTAGGACTTTGTTATATGCAAGAACTTTGGAGGTAGAGAAGCTAGACTGTGAAGCTACCTCTGGCAGTTATTATCTTTTGACCTTGAAAACACTGGAGGCCTGAATTTCATTACCTGTAACATGAATGTACAGATGGCATTGATTTCCAAAGGCTTCATTGTTTTGCAAGTATGAATACAAACCACGTGGAATGATTCTAACACATAGCAAGAGACTCAACACTCCTCTGAGGTCATGCGCATAGGAAGTTGCAGTATATTTTGAAGCATAAAAAGGAGTGTGGAGACTATGCCTTCAATGAAGTTTTTTTTTT
>PVIC010002076.1:0-81937 GCA_004025085.1 Thryonomys swinderianus | reverse complement strand
GATCCATTTAGGTGCAAATGGAGACACCTGGAGGATATACTAATAAGTGAAATCAATAGATCACAGGCAAATTCCAGATCTTCTCTTTGACATGAACACCTGTAGATGCAAATGAGTTCTAGAAAGTAGGACAGCTTTTATAGAGTGGGAAATTTCCATAGGAAATTTGGTGTGGGAATGTAATGGGAAGGAATAAATATGATACAGAAAGAAAATAAAAGCGCATGTATAAAGGGGGTGAGGAGGTGTGGGTGGGTAGGGATATGGGTAAAAATGAGAATTAATTTGTGTCATATACTGGTACAAATTCCCCAATGTTATAGGTGATTTTGAGATGTATATAAATTGCACCAATAAAGAATTCAATTGAAAAATCAATAACTTTTTCCAGGTCGCATGACTAGGGAGTGGCCCAAGATAGGACAAACTCTCATCAGAGCCCACCCTCATACTGTTCCTTAAGAACTGGCACTTGTGCCATTCCCTGCCCATTGAGGGAATTCTGAAGAGTGACCAACCTGAGAGACTCAAGATGTAACTAATTTCTCTTATTCCACCTGCTTTGTCCTCTGGGCCTCCCTTTCTGAGTTTCCAGCACCAGCTCTCCCACTCACGTTGCCCTTCTGTAGGTCTGGCCCTGTCTTACCAATCCAACTCAACTACAGAAAAAGAAGATGCCTTTCTTTGAGTGTAACTATTCTAAAAACAGAAGGTGTACGTTAATATATTACTCTGCAATCATATAGTGTGGACTGTTTATTGCAAATAGAGGGTGGCATCCAATTAATTTGCACACTACCTGAGTCCTGGAAGCCTCTTACAAGGTATTTGACAAACTTATGTAGGAAGTGGTGACTTTTAAACCTATCAGGGAATAAGAAATAGACAGTGACTGGTACCCCAATATGTAACCCTGACATAAAAAACAAAAGTAACACATCATGCTGCACCTGTTCTCTAAAATGCCCATTTTATGTCTCATATCCTTAATTACCAGGACTCTTGCGTGTATTTAAACTCCCAAGGACAAGGTACAAAATCTTAACATTTATTTTAGAGAGTTAGAAGAAAAATACTCCTGCAATGAGAGGAACATATGAGCAGGAAAAGAGAAAGAAAATGGATGGAATGAGAGAGATATTTAGTACATGACCTTCCCAGTAGAATCTTGGATGTACCTTGGGGCATAGGTCTGACCTATTATTGTCTGTCTTAAGAACACATGAATCTCAAGATTCTAGGGCAAAATACAGAAAAAATAATCTTCTACTATGGTGTTTTATAGGAAGGATTTAAAAACAATTATATAAACCATTTCTTCCATTAAATTACTTTACAAATGCTTATGTTTGCACTTCAGAGAACTCTCTGAAAGTGTCATCATAGTACACAAATTTGAAAAAAACCACTTGTTACATTTAATTACTTTATAAGTGATTGTGTGTGCACTTCAGATCATCAAAGCTTGTGTTCACATGTTCAAATGTTACCAGCTGAATACAAGGGCTACTGTTAAGTACTTTAAGCTTGTGTATGAAATACCTGGTGAATTACTGAATTATCCTCTCTCCCTCCCTCCTTCCCTCCTTCCCTCCCTCTCCTCAATCTCTCTCTCTCTCTCTCTCTCTCTCTCTCTCTCTCTCTCTCTCTCTCTCTCTCTCTCTCTCTCTCTCTCTCTCTCTCTCCCTCTTTCTGAGAATCAGTCACTTGCAGTCTTTGCTCTCATGGGGAGCCCCCTGGCTCTGGATCTCAGTAGTTCTTACACAGTGCTACCGCTAAGAGGACCTGTACTTGCAAAAAGTGTGCTTGGTTACACATCTATCCTCTGCTAAGTCTGACAACAGCCCCTCGTCATATACATCCATTTCACTGCACAGAAGCCCAAAGTAATTTAAATACATATTCAAAATTCAAGACAAAAGAGAATCTGCAGGCCTATCTATACCTGAAAATGATTGGATTACCATGTAACTATCTGATTTACCTATTGGGTAGCAGAATAATGCTAAGAACATTCTTGTTGGAGCAACCAATGGGTTTTTTCTCTGTTTGGTACAAGACTAGGATTTCATGTTGAGTCTGAAATAACTCTAAGATGAATTATATAAGCATAAAAACACATTGTCATCCTTCTCTTTGAAATCTCTTTCAAAAATGTTTTAATCCTAGAAAATCAAGGAAATGTCAGCAAAATCTAAATTTGGTATAGCATCTGAAAATCACAAGAATATAAAGTCTTCTACTGAAAACATGACTGTTCAGAGAACTGTGTGCTGTGGATGTGGCCAAAGCCTGTAGCAAACAGACCTTGGTGATAAAGCACACAAAACAGGCCTGTGCGTTCAGAGATGGTTAGAATTACAAGGGATGTTAGGCAAGGGTCCACGGTCCAGTTCAGGGGTTGCAAAATATTAAGTGTAGTGAAATTCTCCAGTTTTATGTTCTGAGTTATCCTACAAAAGGGAAGACTGAGTTTTGTAAAATCACAACCAATTGTTTGATTCCTAGCACTTTTATACTTTTCCTATAAAAGATGTGTTTTAATAGCCACTGGGGAGAAATATTAATTATGTGGGTACCTCTTGGCTTTCTCATTTTGGAAAAGCCAGTAGATTTACTTTCAGAGACTCCCACATCTGCTATCTGTATTAGCTGAGCTGAAAAGATAAGGACTGACAGCTAACCTCGCCATGGTGCAGATCATCTTATATACAATTAAAGAATGCTGCCAACGAGATGACAAACCACACAAAAGCCCAGAGGAGAATTTTCTATATTGGTGACAAAATTATTTATAATTATTGTGTTTAGGCTCATGAACACATTTCTGGCCAGTATTTTCCATCCTCAAAATGTCTCTAGCTCATTATTACAACACAAAACTGCCACTCAAGGACTCACAGAAGACTGCTGTATGTAATATGATACAGTGGAGAGTCCTGAGGTCAATATATGTCAAAAGGCAGTCCCCTCCAAAGACAAATGTTGACGAGTAATTTCATTAACAAGAGCTATTTTGAGATTTGTGTGGCACTGGTTTGGCTACACAGAGATAAATTTTAATTATAATTCATTTGTTTATCTTTTCCTATCAAGATAAATGGGTAATTGGGCTCTGAGCAAGTTTTACAGAGATTAACAGGGATTGTTTTTGTGGGAAAGAAAAGGCACACTTTCTTGACAACGCCATTTCACTAAACTACAATTGCCCATGTCCAGCCTCTTGATACTAGGTAACAGGGACCACGGTGGTAATAATAAAACTGAGCAGATGAAAAGTTTGCATTATTAGAAACTGGAGAGAAAGAAAACCTAAGAATTGTGGAAGCGCTACCATCCTATTACAGTGTCCTGAGGTAGGCCACGGGAAGGGCTCTGCATGTAGCCTTTGTAACTGAAATTATTCACTGTGGTTCTGCACTCTTTGTAACCTAGGTAAGAAAAACCAAAGGGCCAGAGGTGGGAGGATTTAGCTCAGGGGTTCCAAGCCTGCCTGGCAAGCACAAGATCCTGAGTTCGTTCTCCAGTACAGAAAAAGCAAACAGACAAAATAATACAAAACAAAGCCACCAGAACTTTCAGCCTTATCTGATGTGAGACCTAAATGAAACAGAACATAATAAAACCAATATATTTAAGGATCATATGTATGAACTTCATTCTCTTTTATACAAGTGAAGTAGTACTTTCCACCTCCCATTATGGGAACAAACCAGAATTAAATTTGAAAATTCATTTAGTTGTGAGGAAGAAAATGAAAGTAGCACCATTTTAAACAAGCTCACATAATTTGTTCCCAGAACTTATCCTTTAAAAGATAAAAACAAAAACATTCATTTAGAAAATAGGTATTTGGGCATCTTGAAACAAAGATAAAAGGTGACAGGTGTACACAAAATGTGGTCATTCTTTATGTCCTGAGCAAGAGTCTTGGCTTTGGAATAACAACTTGGATTCAAATCTTTGTTTATTTGCCAGTGGCAATGGGTACATTGACTAAACTCTCTATCCCTAATTTCTTCATTTAAAAAGAAGAGTGATATGAGGACTGATGATAAGAATTAAATGACCGGGCTGGAGGGTTAGCTCAGTGGTTCCGGCGCCTGCCTCGCAAGCGCAAGGTCCTGAGTTCGATCCACGGAAACCACATATAATGCTGGACGTGGAGACTCATGCCCACCAACAATCAACACCGCATACCACAATGCCGGGCGTGGTGGCTCACACCTGTAATCCCAGCACTCGGGAGGCAGAGACAGGAGGATTGCTAAGTTCGCAGCGGCTTGCCTGGGCTCCATAGTGAGCTCAGGGCCAGCCTGAACTACAAAGTGAGACCCTGTCTCAAAAAAAAAAAAAAAGAATTAAATGACCTATTGCATGTAAAATTACTAGAATGCTTTCCAGCATATGCCCAATAGCTTAATTACTCAATTATTTGATATATACTCTTGGTTACTTTTCACTCCATGTGTCAAAATATTTGGCACCCTCAGTTTAAAGGAGGAGAGGTTTTCTTTGGCGGACAGTTTCAATCCATGGTCAGCCAGCTGGAATGCAGAGAGAGCATCATGCAGTGTCTGGAAAGAGGAAAGCTGCTCAAATCACTATGGTCAGAATGCAGAAAGCAAAGGGGAAATCCTGGAAGGGGGATACACTTTTCCAGGTCATGATCACAGGTACTCACCCCTACTCAGACTTCCTTATCAGGATTCATCCATCAGTGGGTATAGGGCTCCTTGATCCCATCACCATCAAACCTCCTGTTTCTGTGCATGAAAGTTGTGGGAGAAATTCTAGATCTAAACCCTAACATAGTTATAGAATACTAATTTCTGTGCATGTACTATCTCATGAGCTTGGGTTATAGCACTGAGCCAAATAATGTTTGTCCTTAAGAAAGTTACATGCTAATTAAATTAGTTGTTGCGATTAATCTGATATTCAAGAACTTATAAGGGCCACTTTAAAATAATTTCAATGTGTGCCAATAAAATAATGTATTATAGTCATAAGCACTCATTTTACAGAAGCTATAACTGAGGACTATGGTGAAAAATATACTAAAATAAACAAAACCATGAATGGAAATACCCTAAAAGAAATGTCTCTTTACTTTTTTATTTAAACTTTTACTAGTTTAAAAATTATGTGTTTGCAGCACATAATCATTATATTCATTCTCAAAAGTTGGTACATATAACAATTCTTAATTCTTTTATTTCACTTTCCCTACACTACTTCCTGCCACAATGTTTCTCTACATTTTCAGGTGCAATGATCACTTCAAGAGTATATTGAAAGCTACAAATCTGCTTTTAACAATGTTAAACTATATGCCAAAAGACCCACCAGTTTCAGTCCTAGATATTGCTCCCTGAAAAAGTAAAGGATTGCTGCACAAAAAAGTACGCACCAGAATGTTCATTGAAAACTTATCATAATAATCAAAGCAGGGGCAAAGTTTCAGGAATATAAAAAAGACAGGCAAATTGTAGTATGTTCATATAGAAGAACACTGTTCTATAACAACGAAGACTCAAGTATTGTTAAATGCAGTTACATGATGAATTTAAAACCACTAGAAACTAGCTACAAATGAGTATGTACTATGGGATTCCATTAACAAAGTGATACAAATTAGCAAATAGTGGATTGGAGATTTAGCTCAGTGGTTCCAGCCTATCGAGTGCCAGATCCCTGATTTGATTCCCAGTAACCACAGACAACAAAACGGGGCATAGTGACTCATGCTCACCAGTAATCAGTATCACATACCACAATGCCCGGTGTGGTGGCTCATACCTATAATCCCAGCACTTGGGAGGCAGAGGCAGGAGGATTGCTGAGTTCAGGCCTTGTCTAGGCTACATAGTAAGCTCAGGGCCAGCCTGAACTACGAAGCAAGACCCTGTCTCAAAAAAAAAAAAATAGCAAATAGTTATAACAAGTGATGGATGATAAATTGTTCAGGAAAGACCCAGAGAAAAAACTGAGGGACAGAAATGTTTTATGTATTATTTTAAGGGGCAGTTAAAGTAATGTATACAATTGTCATAATTCTTAGAAGTCAATATTTTAAAACTGCATTTTATTATATATTGTACTTTATTAATGAAATGTCCTTTAAGAAACACTGTACATAGCTTCCAGTATAATTACACATTCAAAATAAAATTGTGCATGATAAATGGACTCAGGGTAATGTTTTCTGATAAAAAAAGAAACTAGCGATTGAATGAGTTCAATTTAAAGGTTGTTGTTAAGAACATATACAGTACAGAGAGATAAGTAAAAATCTAGAGAAAAACTTGTTCTAATTCACTAACCACTATCAACTTTACTTTGTTTTCCATTTGGATACTCAGAACAGAATGTTGTACTTGATCAGGCAGCTACCCTGTAGTACTTTACTAGAAAGAAAAGCACTTGCATTAACTATTTCTTTTAAAAAAATGAGTAAGGTACAAATGAAAGTTTCCAAGTGCATTGTACCTGATGATATCGATTAATATCTTTCTTTAGCACCATATTGTGCTTTTAGTGATATTTTAATATGTTCTTAAAAAATAAAATCTGGGGCTATTTAGAAATGAAAGCAATTTTGTGCCCTGTTGGTGCTTACGTGGTGTGTCTGGTGATCTCTTCGGGAGCCATTTTCCCTTTAAAGACCAGCACATAGTTACAAACAAATACTATAGCTTTGTTACCCTGTTCTATGGAATTGACCATCTTTCATTCTTTGATCTACTTCCCTTTAATTCAAGCTGTTTATCTCCTAGAGTGGCCAATTACATCTGTGCCTCATACCTATACTAACCTCATTTTCAAATGTTTGCCTAGCCACACCCTCAGGGCCTTCTTCCAAATAGGATTTCTTACTATTGTACCTGTTAGATAGGTGAAGAATTTCTCAAATCTTTATGTTCTAGATTCTTTTTGCTTAGAAACCTCCTGTTCAATTTATTTCTCTTGTTTCTAATTTGCTATAAGCAGTCAGAAGAAACTGAGCTGTGCCTTTTATACTTTCTCTAAATTTTTTTCAGCTAAATATCCAGTTCCATCATTTATATGTTTAAACAGTCACAAAATACTAGAACATGGATTTATTTTAAAGCTCCTTTCAAAATGATATTGGCTTTATCTAGCATGCACTTCAAAATTCTTCCAGAATTTTTTTCATTATTGACTCATATGATTATGGAGACTGAGAAGTCCCATGATTTTTTTATTTGCAAGCTATAGATTCAAGAAGTCTAGTAATATAGTCTGAAGGCCTGAACCTCAGAGACTCAATGGTATAGATTCTAGCCTAATCCTGACAGCCTGAAAAACCCAGAGTACTGAGTACAAGAGCATTTAGATGCCCACACCAAACAGTCTGGGATAAAGTAAATTCAAACTTCCTTTGCCCATGAGGTGATGACCACCCACTTTGGGGAATGCCATTGGCTTTACCCAATCTACCAATTCAAACACTAACCTATTCCAGAAATACACAGAAACACTCAGAAATAATGTTTAGTCAAATATTTTGACCTCCTGTTTTCCCATTAAACTGACACAAAAATAAAATTAAAATTAATTATCATACATGACCCAGAATGCATTTGTCACTGAAAGAAAAATCCAAAAAATACATCTAATTCTTACCAAACATTACTTACTTTGCTATATCCTATTCCACTGTATTATATCTGTTCCATTTAAGGCTATGATTCACTGAAATGATTTCACTGGTACAGCTCAAAAAGTACATATTACAAGTGATTAATCTACTCCCCTTTAGCTCAATTGTCTCAATGATTTGAAAAGCAGCCATAAATTTTCTTTGATAACCTGCTGCATTCTGAGGGCTTTCAGACTGGGAGAAATCTTATAGCTCCAAAACAGATCTGCAGGAATTTGTCTAAAGCTGATGAAAAACCAGTAGGATATCTTTTCCCTTGACCCTTTTCCCACAAATTCTGATGTGTACATTGGCTCTTCTAATATAGTATCTGTACTCATGGCTTCCCAGAGCCGAGCTCAGCATCCTACCCCTTCACCCATGAGTAATTCAACTTGAGCCTTCTCACAAACTGAGATTTACTGATTTAATGCAGCTTTGTAGTTAATCATATTTGCACTACAGCTTTTTTTAGACATGTGAAAGCTCACTTCACTCTGCTTTCTCCATTTTGTTTATCATCTTGAGTTTAAGTGGTGAAGGTATCATGATGGAGCAATAACGCATGATGAGGACTTGCACTGCCCTCATGGTTTTGTCTCCATAACTTGTTCTGCCCCAGAAATGTAACCATTTGGATACACAATGTCCTGCCCAATGTATCAAAATGTTCTGTGACGGTTTGTGCTGCTGGTACCTGATCCATATACCAGAAGTGTTTTGTTTAAACAATGTGGCTATTACCTGATGTTCCTGTCTAAGTTTCCTGGCTTTCAACTATGTCTCCACCCTCTCAACTTCCTCTTCCCCACTGTATATAAACAGACTGTTGCTGCAACTTGGAAGTCAGAATTTGAAGTGAGCAAACTCCTCTGAGCCAACCAGCTAATAAAAGGTTTTTCTCTTTCTCTTCAGAAACTTTACAAGTGGTTTTTAATGCTGCGCTGTCCCGCTTTGCCACCACAGTAATACCAGTGTGAGGAAGGTCTTTGCCTACAGGGAAGCCTTTGAACCAAGCTTACATCCCTAAAATAGGTCTAAGGGAAGACTTGTCCATCCCCCAACATGCCAGTTCTAACAGTGGGAAGATCTGTGACAGTGGGAAATGTAGGAGCACTGGGCCAACAGCAGATTCGCTCTTTCTTTATTGACACAAAGACTGGGCTACTGGGCCAGAGGGTTAGCTCAGTGGTTCCGGCGCTGGCCTCGCAAGCGCAAGGACCTGAGCTCACGCCTGTAATCCCAGCACTCGGGAGGCAGAGACAGGAGGATTGCTGAGTTTGTGGTGGCTTGCCTGGGCACCATAGTGAGCTCAGGGCCAGCCTGAACTACAAAGCAAGACACTGTCTCAAAAAAAAAAAAAAAAAAAAAAAAAAAAAAAAGACTGGGCTACTGTTTATGTGCTCATGTTTTAGTCCAGTGAATCTCTGTTGCAGTGTGCCTCAGAACCACCTAAACCATCTGCTTTGGCTAAGCCTAGCAGCCTAGTATTTTGTAGGATCCTAGATCTTAATACTGAGGAGGAGAAAAAGCAGATGAGGGAAAGAATGCTAAAGAAGCACCTTGCAGTTCAAGTGACAGTAGAGAAAGAATGTACCAGTCATGCACTAGCAGTACTTTCCTCTCAAGGAATTGCTGCAGGATCCTATGGCTGATAAATCACAACCAAAACCCAACAGGTAACGTTGACTCTGTGTGACTGTTCAATGAACAGGTATATAAGAAAAGTCGGGAAGTACTCCATGCTTCCAAAGTGTATGACTAACCATGTTCATTAGTAAAAACACATGGAAACTTAAATTGTATGGCCAATGCCAGAGTCCTTACTCTTTAAATATGAATAAATGAGTTCAGCAAGCCAGGAACTGTGTTACACCATCATGATTTTGAAACTAAGCCATAGCATAATATTCAGTGCCGTAATATATGCTGTTAGGGCTGGGGATGTAGTTTAGTGTTACCACACCTGCTTGGCAAGCACAGGATCTTGAGTTCAACTCCCAGTATGGGGAAACAAACCCAGGAACTTAAAATATGATGTTACTATAACAGTAGTATGAATGATACAATTGTATAGTCTGAATTTTTCAGAAGTCACTGGGCTTCACAGCACTGACCTGAAAACGTAACATTTATGTTTCTAAGAAAAATACATTCCAGGCTCCAAACAGCATTCTTTGAGGCACGTTTTCAGAACATAGTCTGCCTCCAAACTGTCTCTACTAGCCTGTGATATGTTTGTTTTGTACATGAAGTTTGCTTTAGACTCTTTCTACAAAGAAATGTTCTACTCTTGGAAGATGACTTCAAATAATAAATTGTCACCAAAAATGGGCATGAAACTTGTAAAACGCAGTCGGGGGGTGGAAAAGATGAATAAGCTACAAACAAGTCCATTTTGGGACTATTCTGAAGTCTTGGTTAAGGGAGCTTTTCATTTTAAAGGAAAAAATGCTCATCCAATGTGAGTTTGTTTGTGGTACTTAATATAGACTTCTATAATGTAAAAGCAGGAAGTCAGGTTTACGTGATGTTTGCTTTAATGATACTAAACTGCCTGGAAATAACAGCACACATTATTATAAGCCTCATATTAAAGAAAAGCTACAAAACTGAGCTCCTTTCTAAAGTATTTCGTATTAGTACCTGTTTGTAGAGCATAATGGCTCCATTCATTGTGAGGAGTTGGTTCATGTACTCAGTGTATCTTAATGAGGCCCCGTGCATCACAAACCTGTAAGAGCAAAGCGGGGCAAATACAGGAAACGCGGACAGAATAATGGTTTAGGAATCCCAATCATATTCTAAAGTTAAAAAAGATGTTCTAGCAAATTGATTCCCTCCCTTTCTACATGTCATAAATTCCAAAGTGTTGGTGTCAAACTGTGTCAATTGCACCCACTTATTAATATTTGGAATCCTGTCAATTAGCTTGCTAAATGTTATTATCCATTTACTCCTTTACAGCCATCTAATAGGCACAGCAGTAGCCTTAGTGTTCAGTCATCTCCCTAAAACGATACACGCATTGCCTTGGGGAGGCTTACAGGAGGCCAGCTTCTAGGGAGAAAGAGGAGGAGGAAATCGCAAATTGCAGGCGCTGCTGATCTTGGATATAGGTCTCTCTGCAGGAGCTTCCAAATGTGTCTTTGTTTATGTTCTGGCCCCTGGGTTGCTGTGGGGCAGGAACTAAGGAGGTAGGAATTTGCTGCTTCAATAATAATAATAATAAAAGTAATTAAGATGTTAGGAGAGGTTAGCTAGAAGGCAGTTTTTTTAAAAATTCTAAAACAAATATGTACACATTTGTGAATTAAAACGCCATTTTAAAAAATCTGATATCAACTTCAATGATTCCACTTGAAGTTAATAAAGAAAAAAAGTTTGATGCACATCATTCAGCCCTCAAAACCACCCTTCAATAAAATCTATTATAATTAGAATGCTATTACTAAAGATCTTCATTTGCTTAGTTGGCAGAACATATTGTATGCAATAGCAACATCATTCCCTCCGGGTCAGAAACTCCTTGGCAGTTGACTTCTCTGAGCCTTGGTTTTTGTTTGTCTTGTTTTGTTTTCCAAAGGTATGAACTATAAGGAAATGTTGAGTTATGTGATTACACAGGGGAAAAAAAAGGCGAAACAATTATGCAGCACCCCGAAAATGCAATTTTCTGCTGTTGTTCATCTCCTCCGCAAAACTTACATTTATAACATATATATATGGCAATAATTGATCAGAATAATTATCCGGAGAGCATAATACTTCACTGCAGATATTGGGAATGCATGTCTCACGGTACTGGGCAAGGAAGAGTTAAGTGGTCACAGACACTACCTCGAAATTTCTTGGGCCGGTGGGACAGACTGGGTGTGGGGCTCTTGCACTAGACGGGCCTCCAACGCCAGTCCTGCAGGAAGTCACTCTCAAAGGTCTACACTGCCCTAGTCTCTGAGACAGCTGCACATGCGCAGTGGGCGACACACAACAGGAACACTCACCCAGAAAGTCGCCAGCAGTCGCTGGGATAATCAGGAAAGCAGACAGGCCTCCTGTCACGTGCTATGTGAAAGAAAAACAAATCTCCTCACTGAAACTATATTAAAAATTCAGCTTAGGTTGAGTTTTGATCTTTTGCATGTATAAAGACCAAGACAGTGATGCAAAATTCCTGTTTGATTCTAGCTCATATACTGTGAAATACTTCAAGAAGAATGGCACAAAATATTCTCTCTCTCTCAGCTCTGTCACACACATGCACACACGCACACAAATAGACAAGATGTAGTGACAAAATACTCTGACCTTTTAAATAAAGAAAATTACAGTAAAGCGCACATTGTTTTTAAAATTGTTCAAAACGTTCTCGCTCCCTTCGAACACACTTGGGTCATCGTTCTGTGGCTTTCTGTCTTGTTCTGGACACTCTTTCCTGTCTTGTGGCTGCTCTGGTACCCTACACTGATTCACCACGTTTACTGCAATGAGAACGTGAAGGTATATTCTGATCACCTTGGTCTCTGAACCTGACATTGAGACACCTCTGGTCCCTTCCCAAAGGCACAAACTGACCGCAAAAGCTTAGTGTTTTGAATTGGTTCAGGACGCCGAGACAGCCATGGCAGCAGAACTCAAGACACGCACAGACTTCCAGAACATGTTCACAAAGTAACGAGAAACGTGAGGGGCGCTTAAAGATAGAACTGATTGCAACATATCTTGTACTAAATTTGTAAAATTTAAACATCTGTCATATACTTTGATCACGGTTTGTGCATGTTGGACAACATAAGAAACAAAACTTAGCCTCCCTCAGGACACAGTCCTCGGTTAGGCTGTCCTCGCCACTATGGTCTTAATTAAGAGAACTGGACGAGTTATAGCAGAACGTTAGAACACCGCATCTGGAATCTGTCGCACACTTTTTGCTTCTCTAGCTAGGAGCACAGGGGCTGTGCATTTCCATTCTCTTGCTTTAGACTTGTGACTGGCGTATAGTAGAAGCTCACTGAAGATTTGCTCACTGAGCCAATGAACTTGGCTAGATCTAAAGGGGACTCTCCCATTTTAAACATGCAGCTACAATAAAATATGTTAATGATAATTGAGAGTTGACTTACAGAGAAGAGGAAGAGGGCAACCTCGTAAGTAGGTGGGGTTTTTCTGTATTGTGCTTTTTGTTATTTGATGTTAATCCTTTTGTAGTTTTCTAGACTCCCCAGTTAAATACTTCTTTTAGGTTTGGGCTTATATAAATGTACAACTGAGTTTCTCTTATTCATCACAGTCAAGATTTTGGTACCCAGGGCAATCCAAGTCCCTTTATTAGTGGTTTCATTTTCAGGATACTGTCTCAGCCAGGCCATGTTTATATGGCTTGCTTTATCTAAATGAGCCCAGGCATATTTTGTAGGTCAGTGTGGTAGCCTATGAAAGTATCTACATGAAAGATAAAGAACTGTTTACATCTGTACAAGTATCTTTCTACACTAGGGTATATGTACCCAAGTCCCTCTGTTCAATATGTTAAAACAGATCAATGATTTATGAATTTACCTAAATTGCACTGTTTACATTTTCCATAAATTCTCCTTCCAGGTAATGACTTCCACTCCATAATTCCACTTCTCTTCCTAACAGTATCTTTTGTTTTTCTAAGAATTCATTTCAAGCAGTTCAGCAAAACAACATTAAACTGCCTCCTACAAAATAACATAACACCACAATTTTTTTCTTTCACTTTTTGTAAAGCTTAAATATGTTTCTTTGTTCCTTTCTCCTTCTTTATGACCTTACAAGGAACCATGATGGTCCAGTCAAATGATTTCCTTTTAGAGAAACCACATCTTCTTCCCCTATTAGGTCATGCATGTTTAACCACCGAGTGATTCTTCATCAGAACTTCCAGTGGCGCACAAACTGGAGAGAAACCCGCCAGTGTGTAGTTACTGAATGTTATCCATAGTTTCCATAGGGGAAAGAATTTCATCAACACTCCACAAACTTTCTTTTCATTTGTAACAAAAGTGTCAGAGTTTAGTTGTTAACACTTAGACCATTCTTTTTATTAAAACATATTCCATTACAAGTTTTTTCTGAACATGTATTTTAGGTAGTCCCCAAAGTGAATCCTAACACAAACTATGGATTCTGGGTGACAATTATGTTTCATCAGTGTAATACATGGATTCAAAATGCATCCTTCGGGAGAGATATTGATAATGCATATGTGTGGGGGGCAGGGGTGAATGGGAACACTGTACTTTCCAATCAATGTCTCTCAAACTGCTACTAAAGAAAAATACTTGCAAAGAACATTAACCTGTGTCACTATTCAAGTATTTCACATACCTTATAAAAATGACCATATTCGGTCCTAAAATAAGATTTGATATTAGTATAGACCTTCCTTGACATCCTTGACTTAAAATTTGTTGTATCCTAATGAAGTCATCATAAGATGAAATATTATAAGTTTTAAAAAATGAGTTTATTAGGTCTTGCTACCAAAACTTCCAGCTTACAGTACAGCACACTGTGTAGTATTATTTATTTTTTCCTTTTTCCATTTCTAATCTTGTACCCACCTGGGATCCCAGTTTATGGCCGATGCCCAGTATCACAGGAAGATCTTAATGCATATTACTAGCCTGGGAAGAGGACAAATATTACAACCCAAGTTCAGCCTTTACTGAATGTATATGGCCTTCACACTATTGTAAAGTTTAAAAGTCCACACTCAAGTTTTTTAAGTCAGGGATTTTGAGTATTATTGTCATCTTTTGGCTGTTGAGAGGACTTCATAACTGAAGCCACTGGCCCTCAGTGTCACAGGTGTGAAGTGGCACTTGCTGTGGGCCTGTGCCTGTTCATGATTACTGGGCCTCCTTAATTCTTGGTCCTGCCAAATCACGCTTCCAATCACATATTCTTCCGTTCTGTTCCACATACTATCAGATATGGATATTTTCAAGAAAGAACTACACACGTTACACAAAATATATATGCATATATATATTTAAATTTCTTCATGTTCCAGTCTAAAGCACAGGCTTCATGAAGAAAAGTGGAAGTGAAACCATTTCTAATTATTTTCTCAGGAAATAGGAATATGAGAAATCTTTTGAATTTTCACTTGCATGAGGATCAGCAAATGGCAGCACTGACTCTTGGTATGTGGTTAATTCTGAAATATTCATGTTCATATCACTGATTGACAATTTATTTTTCAGAGGTTCCCATGATTATTTGTGAATGTTATTTTATTCTTTTCTATTTTCAGTTCATCAAATTATCTGAATGTGTGTATTATTTCTATAAACAGAAATAAATCAAAATGTTCAAAAATTTAATTAAGAAAAGAATATTATATTTAGATAACTATCGTGACAGAGATTAGAGAACTTTTCAAAGGACAGGACTATTTATTCCCAAATTTCAAATCTGTTTCTGGCGAGTTAGGTTCTTAAAAATTATTACTAAAAGAAAAAATGTTAAGTATATTCAAGCTTATGTTCTTAATATATCACCAGCAAAAAGTTATTTTTTAGATGGAGTTGCTTAGCTACAAAAGGATTCTTACCGAATACAAACGAACTTGGAAGAATTAGTAATAATTTCAAACAATAGAGAAATGACACTATGAGTGAAAGAGGTAATTGAAATCTGTCTGTGATGAGAACAGTATCTAAAAGGAATATTGTAAGTCTCTCCTGGCAGTTTTAAAAACTACTAATGATTACTGAAATGGAGAAATGTCAACACTATGGAATGAAAAACCCTATTCTAATGCTATTTCATGAGGTAAATAATTACTATATACATTTTCTAATCTTTATACTTTTTTAAATTTTGTCTTAATTTTTTAAAAAAGTACTTAAATGTAAAAAAAGGAGACAGGGTAAACTCATACGGATAATTGACCTTTAAAAGGCCTTCTTGAACCTGAAAAATGAAGAAGGAAATAATAACTTTTATTCTCTATGGCAAGTCTTTTTTTAAAAAGTATATAGAAAATTTACCTAAAATTATGGTGGTCTTCGGTGTTGAAGTTTACAGAAGAGAAAAATATAGAAAAAGTGTGATCAGAAACACCCTGAGGATGCACACAGTAGATATATCACATTATTTTACATTCCATGACCATTTTGAATGAAGTTTTCTTTTCTATGTCATCATCAAACAAGAATTGTGGCACCGCAAGGTAACTCTCATCTGGCCCTACAGAACTGAAGAGGGCCAGGACAAATGTGCCAAGGGGTTATTGGTTTTTCAAAGAGCTTTATGATCTCTGCTGAATTACTCACTGGACTCCACTGACCCACATGTCACATTCCAGCTGTTTTCTTGTTTATTTTTAATTTCAGTCTCCTTTCATGGAAATAAGGTGAAGAGACCTGAACAGGTTAGATGACCTTTATCTCTTGGAAACCTAAAGGGGTTGGGCTTGGAGTTGACAGATAAGACTGTGATTTAGTGGAACTTGTAAGAACTATGTTTTGTTTTGTTTTTTTTCCTACTTATCTTGTAAGAAAATTCCTTGAATTTCAAACTAAGACTCTTAATCTCTGGTATTCAGGCTTCCTTCTTTAAAATGGTTGTTTAGAATGGAGCATCTAAACTTTCAGTGGAATCTGTGGTTACCATCACTGAGCCTCCTATGTGTAATATAGTGGGCAGAGTTTATATTTAAGTGGACCCCAGTGAGGTTCAAGTAGATTCGTTGAAGTAAATTAGTTTTTAATATTAATAACTTCCCTCACATGTAATAATAGATTCTTAATACATATCTGGATAGGAAAATAAAGAAGAGAGGGAAATGTTACCTATTTTACTCATTTCTGTTTGCAATCTTATCTGAAGATTCCAGAAATAAGTCATTTAAAAATTATTGTTGTTAGAGTACACTGAAGTGAGTAGACAGAGATCAAATATTTTGTTATTAATACAATAACAACAAAACAATATAAATATGCTTACCTAAAACACTGTTGTACATTTTAAACTATTTCTACTTAGGCTACTGAATACACTTTTTAAAGATTCTCATAAATAAAATATTTCCAAGGTTATTGTATTGAATTCCAAATTTTTCATATAGAAGTAGCAGAACTTTACTGTTAGATATTACCATAAAAAGCCCAATTTTTGCACTTGAAAGAGTTTGTGTTAGTCAACTAGGGAGCTTACAGTAAAATACCAAAGACAGAATGACTTAAACAACATTTATCTTCCCCAGAGTTTGGGAATAGGGAAGTCTAAAGATTAAGCTCCCCATAGATCAGATTCCTGGTGAGCTTCCCTTTCCTCACATGTACACAGTTGCCTATTCAGTGGGCATGCATAGCCTTTCTTTGGAATTTGCATTAGCTCTGATTCTCCAGAGGGACACAATCAATATAAAATATATGTATAATTAGAAAAGGGGATATGTATTAGATATGCTTATAAGATCAGAAGTGGAAGAATCCACAATGGCTATCTATATGCTGGAGGTAGATCCAGAAACTCTTCAGCCCGAGAACATGAAAGTCACAGAAGAAGGATCAAGAATGCAGAACCAGGTGAAATTCAAAGGCCTGGAAGCTTGTTATAGACTAACCAGTGAGTCTACTTGGTAAAGATGAAGAAACCTGAGACTGATGTTCAATGGCGAACACTGGAACTCTTTTCCAAAAGTACCTGCTTCTTTCCTCTTTCCTTATTGATTCTTTACAGGCTGCCCGCATATAGTTTGATGTCACCCCCTCTTTTGTTGGTCTTCTCCATTCAGTTTGCTGGCATAGGTGTCAATCACCCACAAATACACCCAGAACTGGGCTTCACTTATCTGCCAAGTGGTTCTTAATCAAATTAGGGTGATGTGTATAACCACAATGAGTGGTTATAGTTCATGAGCACGAAGACAAAGAAAGTTCTGATGTCTCTTCCTCTTTGTATAAATATTAACTCACCATTAGGGCTTTCCTCCAATGTGACCTCCTCTAAGCCCAATTACCTCCCAAAGTCTCCAGTGCCATATTGGCATATTCTACCCCACTGGAGTTTAGAACTAAGCATATGAGTTTGGGAAGGACAAAAGTCATACATAATACAATTCTAGGAAATCTTTTCCAATGAGTGCAGATTCATCTTGCAGTGCACAGACTATGCTGTGATGTCATGCCAATCTGAAGTGAAGAATAAAGATCCTTCAGAGCTGGAGCCTAGGAAATGGTACCACCTTGGCATGGTACTTGAGGGTCAAACATAAATCTCATCAAAAGAGAACTGGAAAAATCAGAAGGAGAATATAAGGAAAGAGGACTAGGGAGGAAAAGTGAAGAGCTTTCCTCTACCTGGCCATCCACCATGCCTTTCTTCCTTGGAGCCCTGGACTTCAGACTGAAGCTGCTGGGAACTGTGAGCCAAATTCATCTGTTTGCCTTTAAACTGCAGGGGTCAGGTGTCTGCAGTTTTGTCCTAGCAACAAGAAAGTAAAGTAATAAATATACAAGCATATATGTGTGTGTGTTTCTAGATATATAGTATATATTTTACGTATGTATGTATATGTTTCTCTAAATATAAGCCTTATATGGGGGCTGAGATTTAATGCTCTGTTATGTATTTGTTTTTAAACATTCAATTCACAAACTGTGGTTGATGGATGCTAAAGAAACACACTAAAACAGCAGGCCCCTTTATTTTCCTTATTATACTAACTACACTTTCACAAGTCAGAAGTCACCAGCTTTTCATTGCTCTCCAGTTATTGCAGGTTGCTTCTGAAACCAAGCCCAGTGGTCTGTCTAAAATTCCAATAAAAGCAATGAAACAGGTCAGCTGACACACTTAAAATGTTCAAACTCTCAACGAGAAGTTCAAGTTCCATGACCTAACTTTGTCTTGCAAAAAGAACAATCACTTTCAGAAAACCTGTGCTTCCACAGAATGACGCACCCGCTTCCTCCTAAACATAGATCGCATTATCAGTGTTGCCAAATATATCAACAACCGCCTGACTGCAGAGCACCATGTTTACCTAATGGACCATAACAGACAGTGAGAACAAGCACAGTTGGAGACAGCGTTCTCTAAAAGTATTTTCAAAACCAGTACTTTTTTTTTCCTTTTTCTTTCTCCTCTTTCAATTAAAAGAAAGGGGGTTATTAAGCAAGACAGTTACAAAGAGCACTGTTTAGATATCTCCACTGAAACTGTTTCTCTCTGCTGAAATGTAATTCTGGGACTCACATTTTTATGTCTTCACACATGACCTAGGAGAGGAAGGGCCCCTGGAATGAGGTTGAGGTCGAATGCCCAATCAGATGTGTCATGAACTGCATAGAGAAAATTCCTAAGGACCCTGGAGATAAATTTTCATCTTTTACCCTCTATATAATGAAATAATTCAAAGCTGAAGAGCAGGATGGGGCCAAGAGAGATTTTATGTAACTACTAAGGAGGAAAATAATATAGTTATCCAAAATATTGCACATGGTTTAATTTCAAAATACAATGTATATATTATAAAATGTTCCTAAAGTGTGGATAAGGCAAAAGAAGAAAATAAATCACATAATCCTAAAGTGCAGAAATAATCACTTAAAAGTTGAGTTTATGATTCTCTAATTTGATTTGTTCTGAAAATAGGCACTTAAAAACTGACTTATTTTATAGTTATAATTTTGTAGATTTTATATAGAAATGTTTAGTACACTCTATACCATCATGCTATACTTGAAAAATATTTTTCAGAGCATTATTTTTCTCAATACTATTGTGGGCGCTGTTTATGAGACAAGGTCTCATTATGTGACCTAGCTGGCCTCTAACCAGTGGCAGTATTCCTGCCTCAGACTCCCTAGTATTGAGAATACAGCCATGCACCACCATACCTGTTACAATACCATTTTAATTGTAATTTTATGTTTGTACTTACTCTTTATTTATCTGCTGCTCTATCATTATTACCAAATGTTTATTAATAGCTCTGTGATATGACCTCTTACATTACTTTTATACATTTCATAAATATTTTTATAGAATAAAGTACTTGAAGTGCATCAAAAGAAAAAATTCCAGAACTTTGTGATGCAAACGTTAAAATAGCCTTCAAAATGTTTGGTGTTTTTTGTTTGTCTGTTTTGTTGTTGTTTTGTTTTTTTGAGACAGGGTCTCACTTTGTAGTTCAGGCTGGCCCTGAGCTCACTATGTAGTACAAGCAAGCTTCAAACTCAGCAATCATCCTGCTTCTGCCTCCTGAGTGCTGGGATTACAGGTGTGAGCCACTTGCCCAGTATTGTTGTATGTGGTTACCGGGATTGAACTCAGGACCTTGCGCTTGCAAGGCAGGTGCCGGAGCTACAGAGCTAAATCTCCAGCCCTCCTTCAAAATGTTTTAAATGATCTACTTTCTACTAGTATATAGGTTTATTGTAGTCCTAGGGACAGAATAAATTTTGGGCTATTTGTTTTTATTTACTCAAACCTATCAATTGTAGTTTTTTTTCACAAGTTTAGGTTAAGAAAAGCATTTTCATCTGAGATTATATAATTATTACTTTAATAAACACATTACAAGGAAAAAAGTTTTTAAAAATGACTCTTTTGAGTTGCTTTCTATATCTTTCAAAAATATAAAGCTGGGGCCAGAGGGTTAGCTGAGTGGTTCCGGCGCCTGCCTTGCAAGCACAAGGTCCTGAGTTCGATCCCCGGTGACCACATACAATGCTGGGCGTGGAGACTCACACCCACCAGCAATCAATACCACATACCACAGTACTAGGCATGATGGCTCACGCCTGTAATCCCAGCACTCGGGAGGCAGAGACAGGAGGATTGCTGAGTTCCAGGCTTGCCTGGGCTACATAGTGAGCTCAGAGCCAGCCTGAACTACAAAGCGAGACCTTGTCTCAAAAAATAAATAAATAAATAAATAAATAAATATATATATATATATATATATATATAAAGCTATATCATTATATTTGGAAATTACATTGATATATTGTACAAGTTAGAGTAAATTGTTACCTAGCTTTCTCTGTACATTTGTTAAATAAGCCCTCACTGATTTAATGTGTTACCTCATAAAATTATATATATGCTATTCTTTATTTAGTTAAATCCATAAATTATTATAATCACCTCTCTGGTATATCTGCAATGGACCCAAGAGCAGCAATTATTTTACCTGTGTAAGAAGTAGTTGAAGTTGAGCAGCTTTTCATTGTCTGTGTTTGGGTATTCTCCAATGTAAAATAAAACCTTAAATATGAATCTTCCCTGGAAGCTGTAACCCACGAATGAGTGTAGGAATCAGTACATCAAATCAAGAAGAGATGACGCAGCCATCACACAAGAGTGGAAAGCCAACTTGCTGGAGAAAAATATTCTCTTCTCAACAATGTCCTTCTTTAAAGGACCTTTATCCCTGTCTTCTTTCCACATTTTATGTAAAGGGATGGTTCTCAAAGTAAAGTCTCCAGATGAACTGTATCACTTGGGAATTTGTTAGAACTAAATGGCTACAGACATACTGAATTAGGAATCATTTCTGTGGAGCCCCATCTGTGCCTTAACCAACCGCGCAGGGAAATACAAAGTACATAAGAGTTTGAGAACCACTGAATTAGATGTCAAGGAAAAAAAACTGAATAAATTCAATAAAATATCATGACATCTGCAACTTCATTTTAAATCAATCCTATTCTGGAATATCTTAAAAAGACTTTTTACTGTATATGTAACACTGTAAAGGTATTCATTATTAAACATTCGTATCTCACTGGATAGAGTGTGGCTACCAACTACGTCATTGAATAAGCTCAGTTCCTCGCCCTCCATCACTTCACATAGTTATTTGACTTTTCAAAAGAACCCAGGAAAATTGTAACGGGAACACAAAACTTCGAGTGTCTGCTTTTGTTAAATCTACATGACTAGTTAATGCCAAGCATTCTGCTTTATAAAATGTAAACTTTTTGGTTGACAAAACTATACTGTGATCTCTTACAATACATCTGACAAAGATAATAGTGAAGGTTTTTTTGTTTTGTTTTGTTTTTTAACTGAAATGGAAATTAGAGGAGTCAGGCATGGACTCACACTAAAACCACTAGGAAGAATAAGGCCGAGCAAGGCAGCGGCTGTGGGAAGGAGCAGCGAACCGAAAATGCAGAGTCTACCAAAGTCAGCTTTAAAAGACAGTGATTGCAAAGAAGGGAAACCAAGCATCCCTGGAAGATTCCTCTCGGAGAGGTGAGAAGGCCCCGGTGAGCCGGAACAGGCAGCAAAACTGTGTCAGTTTCGGACATTTAGTGGGTGGCTGTTCCGTACCGGAGGGGGGGGGGGCGCTGGGTATCTGAAAGTCCAAACCAAGGTAGCCACCAATCTTTTCTTTTAGAGAGACAGGATAAACTGATAAATACGGTATATATTAATCATCCTGCAACGCCAAGCCTTTCTCCAAGTCCGAAGTCCTCGACTCTTCCTCAGAATGAAGGAGTCTAGCCTCTTCGCGGTTGCCGAGAAGAAACCACGTCTTCCAGTCTGGCTCTGCTCAGGACAGCACCCCCACCCCGGCCCCCATCGACTCCACAGCACTTCCTGAGCCCCTCGCTCAGTCCCAAGGGCCCCACCATGTGCTGTGTCCCTGAGGGTGTGTGAATGGCCTAGTGAAGTAAATCCACTCGGCTCCGCTTAAAGAGTAGGCCGGACGCAGGACCGCCCGGGAAGGAGCGCGGGACGGCCCCAGCCTGTCCCGGAGACGTCTCCAGGAGGAGTTCTCCACCCTGAGAAGCGAGTTCTCCCCGACGCAAATCCGACCCGGCTCCCTGCTCGGGCAGTCGGCTTTCTCCTCCTCACACGGACAACTCGCGCTCCCTCGGGATAGGAGCTCGTATCACTTAGGCCACAGAGCTGTTTCTCGCAGCTGAGATAGTCCACATTCCCCCGAGAGGTCTTCTTGTCACTGGTACCCCACTTCCCGGCATTCACCACGGTTACAACTTAACTTCTATTCTTATGACTAAAGTCACGCGTCCACCAGACTCCTTCCCCTTGTGTGTTTTTGTTCACTTCTGAGTCATCAGAAGCCAGGGCACTGACTAGTAAACTGTAGGTGCTGACACAATATTTAAATATTTATTGACCACATGAATGGTCATAACCTGGAGTGAAACAGCCTTTTTTCCACCTTATTTTTTTCTATTTATGGTCTTTTCTGTCTAGAATTTCTTTTCTTCAAATGTGTATCTTAACTTCACAAATTCCATTAGAAATATTTGTTAAACTATTAATGGAAGTCTTTCATCCTGTTATTTTTTTTTACTAGATGGGAACCGTTATTTTTTTATCCTATCATTTTAATACACAAGTCATATGCCACAGCTCCCTGTTTTCATACTGATGGTTGAACACAGCTTTCAAACCAAATTGCACCATCAACCCTTTTTTATACGTCGTTTGAGATGGCGTCTTACTGAGTTGATAAGTTGCACCGGCTACACTCAAATCTATGATCTTTCTGCCTCAGCCTCTTGAAGGATTGCAGGGATTACAGGCAAGGGCAATAACTGCCAGTTCAGCATAGCTCAGTGGAATAACTTCTATGAGAAGAAAAATTATTTGACTCAGGTCTGTAGTTCTAGCTCTGTACAATGTTTGAAAGAATAACAGAAAAGAAAGAAATATTCACCTCGTCTATGCTAGAACAACTGAAGGCCACCTTTATGGAAAAATATAGCTGGAATACAGGGGAAAAGTATATACCAAAAAAAGTGAAAAGCAATAGCAATTTGGAAAGGTAGACCACTGTCAAAAAGACAGTTGGCAGGGAGTCAGCATCAGAAATGATACTTTTAAAATATCCTACAGGGACTGGAGATTTAGCTCAGTGGTTCCAGCACCTGCTTAGCAAACACAAAGTCCCTAGTTTGGTCCGCAGTAACCACACAACACAACACCGGGCATAGTGACTCATGCCCAGCAGCAATCAGTAGTACCACACACTACAGTGCCAGGCGTGGTGGCTCAAATCTATAATCCTAGCACTTGGGAGGCAGAGGCAGGAGGATTGCTGAGTTCAAGGCTTGCCTGAGCTACTTAATGAGCTCAAGGGCCAGCCTGAACTTCAAAGCAAGACCTTGCCTACTAAAAAAAAAAAAAAATAATAAATAAAATAAAATAAAATCCTACAGAAGAGAAATGAGTCTAAAATGTAAAGTGCAGGCAGATGAGCAAAGCAAAAATAGAGTTAATCATTAATCCCAGCGAAAGGTTCTGTCACTCTTACAAGAACAACAGAAACAGGTGAAATTTTAAAACAACATATATTGGACTCAAATATAAAACTCCAAAATCAAATTTTAACATATACAAGTGTTCTTTAGTCAATTGTATCTTACACATACACAACTCAGCCATTACAGAGCAGTTTTATATTATCTGGCACAAAGAACATTCTAACCATGTTTCATATAATTCATATGGGACATCTAAAAGAAGGGTAGTAGGAGTCTTGAAAGGTCTTAAAGTTGTTCTGGGCAAAGTTACAAAGTAGCGCAGATAAAGATAAGGTAGAGACAGGATAGATCTGAGTTACAGAGTATGAATTTTCTAGCAATTTCTATGGGGGTCATCACTCTTTTCTGGAAGGGGAAAGGTTAAATTCATTACTAAAACCTCAGGCATCATGTAAGCATCTCCCTTTTCAGCATTACAGTTGCTAAAGTATAAACCTGTAGCACATTTTTGCCTCAGGAATCTGTTTTACCTCAAAATCAGTGTACATCAAATGAGAGCAGATAAACATTAACATAATCAGTGGGGAAAAAAACCTGCTATCAAAGATAAAGCCATTCTTCACTAGTTGCTTGGCATTATGGAGAAATGACTTGCCTACTTTTTCAAGAGACTGAAGCACACTTCCTTTATAAATGACCTAATAAAACATCAAGTTGCTCACATCAACATGAATCCATACCTCAATAAAACATGGCCATGCTTGACCATTTTAAAAAATACTATTTCTGGGGAATGCAAATAAGCAGTCCTCTTAGTGTCTTCAAAGAAACTTCTCTAACATCTCAAATTGAATAAAAGTCTATTGATTAACAACTAATTAAAAAGATAAAGCAATCCAGTGTGATTTCACACTTGAAAGCCAAATTATGACAACTTAATTTAATGCCAAAATAAGAGTTTTATTTTTAATAGAATAAGATGATAATTTTAGGGAGGACATAACAAATAATAAAAATCAGGATGTTTATCATATTGATAGCCCATAATAAATTTTTATGACATTCTGCCAGAATGTGAAATCTGAAAATAAATTTTACTAGAACATATAAAAGCTGGAGTTTCAGTTCTCAGAAGAGGGAAATCGATCATTTAAAGGATGAAAATTAAAACCATATTTTATTTTCTATCATTAAAGATTCTAACATCTAGAAGTGTGGGTGTGCATATGTGTATACACACACACACACACACATATATGTATGTATGTATGTATATCAGTGTTTTGCTTTGTTTCATTTTGAGACAGGGTTTCACTTTGTAGTTCAGCCTGGCCCTGAGCTCACTATGTAGCCCAGGCTAATCTCACATTCATAGCAATCCTCCTGCCTCTGACCCCCTCCCAGTCCTGGGATTATAGGCGTTAGCCACGACGCCCAGCACTGTAGTGTGTGGTACTGATTGCTGGTGGGCGTGAGTCACCACACCCTGTACTGTTGCATGTGGTTACTGGGGATCAAACCAGGGACCCTATGATTGCTAGGCAGCCACTGGAACCACTGAGCTAAATCTCTGGCCCTATATATTGTATATTTTAAGTATATTTCTTATGCAGTAAAACTGACTTAATTCAGTTATCTTAATGGTTTCATACAACATTTTCAGCTGTAAGCTTTGCAATCAGTTTTAAGTTTTAAACAATAACTTCTCTCCTTTCTTGAAACCAAAATCTGCCATTTGGTATAGGTCTATTGCTAAGCTTTGAATTTATACACTTCTAATGCCTAGTATCCTTGTAATCCACTGCTATGACAGATATTATATATAATGCTGATTTCAGATCAGCATTTCTGGGATAAAGAAATGTGGGAAATGAACTTCACTGCTATCACGGTCAGTCCAACTAGTACAGCTCAGAGTGTGAGGGGGTAGAAGTGCTGGAAGTTGAACTCAGAGCCTTGTGCGTGCTAAGTCATTAATTCATTTTTTTTTGAGACAGGGTCTCACTTGGTAGTCCAGGCTGGCCCTAAACTCACTATGTAGCCCAGGCAAGCCTCAAACTCAGCAATCCTCCTGCCTCTGCCTCCCGAGTGTTGGGATGACAGGCGTGAGCCACCACACCCGGCTTAATTCATATTTTTAAACAATAAATTTTTTAAATCTACATATGTCAAGCTTTAAATTCATCCCTCTTTCAGCAATTGTATAAATTCATCTTTTTATATGTCTGGTTTTGCTATGACAGGGAGCATACCAGAGGGACATTTAGTCATAGAGCCGTGGTCCTGCTTTACTGACCTAGGAGTTCTGGAACTCTTGATGGCCTCTTAACTGCTCAAAGTCAAGGTTTCTTTACATATAGATTTAGTATAATTATATTCATTCTGTTCATCTCACAAAATATGAGACATGTGATAGGGTAGTTGAGTATTACAAGTAAGGACTTCTAACTCAATTAGTTCCTCCTAAAGATACATCACACTTGGCTAATCATTTCACTCTTTGGCTTAGTTAAGTAATAACAAAAAGGAAATAATGATAGCATCACATGTTTGTATGAAAACAACTATATGCAGTGATATATGTGACTCAGATAAATTAACCTATTAAATCTTTCAAATACATCTAAGCCTACACCTCCAAGGCCTAGTAGATTTCCAGGTACACAACAGTTTCATTAATGAAAGCAAAGTACACAAAATGGAAAAAAAAAGATTTGAAATATAAGATTTGAGCATTATTGCAGCATAAGAAAAATAACATTTTCCTTCATTTATAAAAAATGGGAAAAAGAAAATTTTGAATAAATAGAAGAAATGTGAAAAGTTTTGTATTCGTAGTTTTCATGCTGTTAAATTTGTTATTGTTTCACCTTAAAAAATAAAACAAAGCTTCATATACACTTAAAATACTTCACATTGAGAGCTACACAGTAGTTTTACTATTTAGTGCAGTCTGGTTGCTAATTCATTAGATGCTCTAAAAAAAGCAGTTAAATGGAGGACAAATTGTGTACTAATAACCTAGGGGAAACTATGATCCATTTTCAGGATTCAACATCAAGATTGGCAAGAAGGAATAATTATACTGGAATAAACACACACTCATAAATGCACAGAGATAATCTTGAAACATTTAATGGTAGTGACGAGTAAATTATTTAACTCTAACCGGGGATAAGAGCCTTTGGGTAGCTATCACTTACCGCTGTAAATCTGCTGAAGTCTGCATTTCCTGGCTGCAGCCTCTGTTTATTTAGTCATTCCGAACGCTCTGCTAGAACGGATTTCAGTTGTGCAGCCAAATATTCACTAGATTAAAAATGTGCTCTGCTGATAATATTTTTATAAACACTGCACACTGAGCAAGAGCACTGTTCTTCAGATATCAATTTGCTGCTCTTCCACAGCGAGGCATGCTGCTAGGTCTTGTCATTCGACAGATTCTGTTCAATCTGGGTATTTCTGGTGAGATGTAATCGAAAACTTTCATCGAAGTCCCCTCAAGAATGAAGTGCTGAGTAGGGTGGCTTACTTTAACTAATAAAGCCATAAGGCCAATTCATCAGTATGAATGTTGGAATGTCTAAATATTTATTAGAAAAATGTCCATAAAGCAATGGTTTCCACTTCTAAGAAAGGTGACAAATGATATTATGTCAAATGTAACTTGTAAGAAACTACTCAGATTTTTAAAAAATCTTCATTCTAGTGCTGAGGATAAGTTGTTCTCACTATCATTAAATAGGCATGATTAAGGAATTCTTAGGCTCTCCGTTCATCCCCTTAGAATTATTCTGGAATGCAAAAACCATCAGATCTGCGTTAAAACAAATTTGGCTCACAATACACTTCATAATTGGTAGAAAGGAGTCTAAACTGACAAGCAAGGAATAGCAAAACTTGAAAACAGGGAAAGAAAATGTATAATAAAGTATGCACCTGGATTTTTAGAAGGCTACAGGCAACAGTAAAATCAAGAAGGTCAAACATGAGAAGGAAAATTTGAAAGTACCAAAATGGACACCATTCAGAAATTCAGTACCATGTGGCACCATTCAGAAATCCTCTCACTGTTTCTCTGAACCTCTTCTTATAGATATCAAAAAACACATTACAATTAGAACTCTCACATTCCAAAGAACACTGGAGGTCTTGCCCTCAATGTAGGACAATCAGCCAACTCACTAATTTTATTTGGTGGAAATTTTAATATTCTTTGAGATTTTTATTTTATAAAATAAGTATAGACTAGTATCTAAATGAGAAAACTTCCATATTTCCCTTTCACCTACTTTCCAGTAGTTGGGGACACTTGGAATAACAATTACAACAACTACACACACACACACACACACACGAAGGTGATCAATTAAGTCACTGAAATCAGAATGATGTTTTAGAGTAAGTTGAAGAAAACTTCTTAATTCTTGTCAGATACTCAGACTTCTATCTTGGAGCTGCTTCTGGCTTCTAAATGAGACCTCATTAGAATAAGCCAGGCAGAGCCTTGTCACTTTTTAGAGAAATAAAGGACACACAGTGTCATATCTCAATCTATTATATACAGAAAAAGATGTGTGCCTATATATGTATCTATGTATTACATTGATAAACATAGAGAAGAAATATTAATTCTTTTTCCTAATACAAAACTTGGAGATACAAAAGAAAACAAGTGATAAAAATCAATTCAGGGCAATAAAATATTGTGATATTTTTCTTCTAGATTTAGTTAATATCTTACCCAAGTTAACCCCACGGATCCTAAGAATATTGAATATGAAATGTTTATAAGCAAACATGACCTCAGTCCAGTCCAATCTTATCATAACTATAAGCATTTTGTGAAGGTTAAGAACCATCTTTAGAAAGTTACTTCAATTACATTCAGTAATTGAGGCTCGTGCTTATTTTACTAACAGAAGTGGAGCAAAGTGCAAAAGGTGAAAGAAAAAAGATTAGAAGATTCTACGAGGCAAAAGGGGGTAGACACAAGTGAAGAAGTGCAGCACATTGAGTTAGACTCTGGAATAAATTCCAGAAATAAAAAACTCACAAGTTTTAAGTTGCATGCCTTTCTGAGGTAAAACCTTTTACTGCCCTATTTTGTCCCTCAAAGTCCAATCACCCTTTTTCTCATTGTCCAACAAAATATTAATGCTGTACATGCTACACACCAGTTAGTCACTTCGCAGCCTGTCTTGATTATCAAATAGCATACAGCCTATCACCATGCTGATATTCAAGTATTTAGTTTCACTCCATAGTAGCCCCAAGGAATAAAAATATTGGTAATGACAATCCAAATATGCCAAAGAAAATCTGTACTGTTTCCTTTGAAGAAAAAATATGATACTTTGAGAGAAAGAAAAATCATATAACTTTTTCTTACAGTATATGGTTGTAATTATCCTACTTTATTATTAATTATTGTCAATCTGGCATTAATTTATAAATTAAATGTTATTATACATATATCGGGAAAAATATAGTATGTTAGGGTTCTGGATTGTTCTTGGTTTCAGTCTTGTGCATCTCGCCCACACATAAGGGAGTTTAATGCATTTTATTTATTCACAAACTAAAACCTCAAGCAGAAACCACTCTTCTTGGATCTTCTGAGCATAGACTCTTACTACAGCTCCCTTGTCATTATTATTGCTCTGAATATATATTATATTGCCCTGATTCATATTAATTATATAGGCATTTCAGCTCCTCCTTATGTAAATGTGGCAAGAATCTGTAACGATTCACTTTTAACAAACTTGCACATGCTATGTAAATATTTACTTGAATTAAATTAATGGATAAAAATGAATGAATGACATGTTAATGATAAGTAAGATAAATATTAGTAGTGTGCTAAAAATAGCCAGTATTGATTTTACTGTATTTTTTATATTTACATTGACATTTTAAAACTCTTCATATAAACATTCAATGCCTTACCATTTTCCTACCCAGAGACATTTAGAACTGTGCATCATTTAGATTTTAATTACTACAATGAAATGCCTGAGACAGGCTAAATAATGAAGAACACAGGTTCACTGACTCACAATTTAGAACGCTCAAAGTCCAATAGCAAAATGTAGCTCTATGACCAGTGCTGTCCTTGCTTGCATCACTGTCTTGGTAGATGGCAGCCCTCTGATGACAACTGAGAAGTATTTCCAGAGACATAAGGACCTTACTATGATGCCTTACTTTTTAAAGGTCCCATAGCACCACCCAAAGCATCCCCTCGAGGACGGTCTCCACGAACCCTTAGGGACACCCAAACTGTAGCAGAAGATCTATACAAATAGATCTACAACTACACATTTTGCAATGTTGTCCTAACAAAGCAGAACGTAACTCTCAAAAGATTTGCACTTTCATTCAGCTATGCCAATTACTAGTCATGTTATATGCCTACATTATTTGATCTTCTAAGGGTCTGGAAATTGACAATTTCTGAAGTCGTTCTGAGGCTGGGTGAGAGACTGAATAGTGGGTTCCAATTACCTCCCAGTTCCTTTTAGCTGCTCAGCAATTAATGTCTGCAAAGTAGAAGACTTTGATTATTTTCCTTATACCTTTTATCTCTTTGTTTTACTACTTTATCCTTTCTTTTCCTTCTTCTATTTGCTCACCCTATTGTTTAATGTACTGTGCTTGAGTAAATATGGGATTAGAAGCAAAGTTCTAACAGTTGAGCGAGTGACCTTAGGCAAAATACTTATGTTTACAAATCTCGGTTTCCTTTTCCACATAGTGAAAAGGAATTAATGCCATGAAAGCTATATATATTTATTATTCTAGAAGGTTTCTACTTAGTAAAATAAACATAAACCTTTATGTACAGGTATCAATTCCACACAAGGAATGTAATATTATGTACTCCAGACATGTACAAAGAAAAAAAATAAATAAAAATGTAAAATCCTTCCGACAGACTTAGTTCCTGATACCTTCAGGCTCTTGTCATTGAATATAATACGTGCAGAATTTTTGGTAGATCTGACCAACAAAATCCAGAAGGGAAGTTTTCTTTTTATGTACACAGACACCATGTGAAGTAATTCAATTAATGGAGCCCAGCTGAGCAAGTCGAATGTACAAGAGCCTCCAAGTAATCCTTACATTCCTTTGGACTGTCGGGCAACTACAATTGGACATCGCCACATACATGTTGGGAAAGGAACAGAATTTCAGATCTAAAGTAATGAGAACCCAAACAAGAAAAATGAGATTTCCACATCCCTGATTACTCCATGGTTTAGGCTCTTCCCTACCCCTCATTTCCTAGAGCCAGATGGATTTATCACCATCAGATAAGAAAGCATCAGCCTGGTGGAGTCTTATCTTCATACTGCCTCAAAATTATCAGACACTAGCTCTTTACTCTTGGTTGATGTGATAAGAGAAAGTCAAGCAAAAATTAGCAAAGCGCTCCCAAAGGATTTTATTTTTCAGTATATTTAGCTGCAGCAATACAATCTGAAAAGAGGAGCCTTGTGATATGCGAATACTTCCAAACTGGCTAGTGTATTGCTCAGCTACTCATCATAAAATTTTTGTATGTTCTGGCAAAGATTGTCAAATCATTGTAGCTGAAAGGAATGTAATTTCCACACACTGCTATTGGCTATATTCTTCCAAAAGTCTGTCATTACCACCTGTACACATTAGCTAATTTTCTCCTGTGTGTTGTTTAAATAAATGTATTTTGTTTATATTTGTCTGTACTGCTAAGGGGTCTTTAACAATAATCAATCATGGGAAACTTGGTTATGAAAAAAGTAATAAAAACTTGTGACAGTAAATATAATGTAAGAGTGCAATAATAGCTTAAGGAACTATGAAAAAAAGACAGGAAAAGGAAGAAATAAACAAGGAAGATATATTCATATATTACCCATTTAATACATGCAGTCATATTTTATTTTTTATTTTTTATTAAATTTAGTTTATTGGTAATTTTAGAAATGCATTATGAGCACATTCCTCATTGGCAATTTGTACCTGTACATAATATATCTTGATCCTTATTTTTCCATTGTCCTGCCTTTCTTTCAATCCCCTATATACATAAGATTCATTTCTTTTTTCCTTTCATCACCAGATTTTTTTCTTTCTCTTCTTTGCTTTATTTTAAAAGGTGGAAATGAAGTATTTATTTTCACCAGTTACAGTTGTTTAGGGATTCTTTGAGAAAAAAATAGATTTTGTATATACCATTTTGAAAAAAATTCTTGAATATGCATTATGAGTGAGGAAGATAATTTTATTGTTAAGGCACTAAGTTATCTTAGCTGTTTTTAACAGAGCCATCACTAAATATCCTGACAAATGTAATAGTTAGTGCTAATTCATAAAGAGCAGTGCTATCCTTTACCACAGACATCACTGATCTGCTGAGTATTTCCTGTCCTAGAATTGTATACAAATTAAATGATACATAGTATACAGTTTTATGTCTAGCTCCTTTAACTTATGAAAATATTATTGCTTGTTTTAAAGCCAAGTAGTATTCCCATAAAGACATATGTGCACCCATGTTCATAGCAGCTCAGTTCGTGATAGCCCAATCTTGGAAATAACCAGATGCACATCAGCTGGAAATTGGATTAAGAAGATGTGGCTTATTTTATAAAATGGAGTATTACTCTCCCATAAAGAATGACAAATTTGAGTCATTTATGTGCAAATAGACACACCTCGAGGACACACTAAGTGAAATAAATAGGTCACAAATATGTAAATACCATATCTTTTCTCTGATATGAGAACCTATAGATGTAAGTGAGTTCTAGAATGTACGATGGATTATGTGAAATGGGAAGTACTTAAAGGGAATATGGGAGGAAAAAGTAATGAGGGGAAAGAATAAATGTGATTTGGAAAGAAAAAGAAAATGCATGTATATAGGGGGAGAGGGGTTGTAGGGTGGGTAGAGATGTGGGTAAAAATGAAAATTAACTTATGTCATATACTGGTACAAATTCCCCAATCTTGAATGGGATTGTGATCTGTATATAAAATATACCAATAAAGAATTCAATCTATAAAAAAGATTATCCATTGCCCCAAAAAGTTTCCATTGCTTCTTTGCAATCAAACTGCTATCCTTTACCACAGATATCACTGATCTGCTGAGTATTTCCTGTCCTAGGATTGTATACAAACTAAATCATACATAGTGTACATTTTTGTGTCTAGCTCCTTTAACTTATGAAAATATTATGGCTTGTTTTAAAGCCAAGTAGTATTCCCATACATGGTAATACCAAAGTCTGTCGATTCACACGAGTGTTGATGGATGAATATTTGGGCCATTTTCCAGTTTAGCAATTATGAACAAAGTAACTCTAGCTTTGTGGAATTCTGGCCCTAGCTCTGAAATACAAAGAGACAGGACTTCGCCACTATCATCATTATAAGAAAATGTGGGAGAAGCTGGATATGCATGACTTTGATCATTGGAGTACTGAAGTTACAGGGCAAACAATACACAAAAATTCAGAGCACCAAGTGTCTCTAGAGAAATACATCTGAGATACATGCACCTGGAACATCACTTCCAGAAATAGAGTGGTAGGTATGTTCAAATGATCATGGAGGTTTCCTGGAAACCTCAACGTGGACCTGATAGTGAGAAGACCAAGTGGTGGAAATCTTAGAGCCTCTTCAGTCCTTCTATGTTCTCATGATAAGAGAAAGATTTTCTCAGGGGTCTTGCAGAAAGAAGAGTAGTCATTTTGAAGTACACCCACAGTCCTATCAGGATAAAAGGAGACTTTCCAGGGGAAAAGTTATTTTCAGACATCTATTTTTTCTTAGTAAGGGAAACTCCTTCTATTACTGTCTTCTGGAAGCCTCCTGTCCCACCTGTGGAGACACAGGGCTTCAGAGGAGAACATCAGGCATACTGCAGCGAGAGAAGCCAGCAGGTGCCTGAAAGAGTATGTGTAACTATCACAGCACCAAACATGTGCACACTGAATGCAATAAAAAATAACCAAACCTTCCATCTCAACTACCACATAACAATAATGCATTACAGGTGAAAGATCTATAAGATACAGCTTTTGTCGATAAGGAGTACTTAGGAATAGCCAAAGTCAGCCAGAGACTGAAACATGGTCACTGAAGTAATCTGAAGCATCCAGTCCCTATGGGAAACTTCAAACACAGACCATTTCCTAGATATTAACATAAATGTTTATACAGAGCACAAATCCATATTCTTTAGTTACCATGACCCCATACAACCTGACTTTCAACTACAAAGTCATGAGGCATACCGCAGGCAGGGAAAAGCAATCTCGGCCTAAAGAGATAAAGCAAGAACTATAACTAGATATGACATGGATGTTGCAATTGTTAGTCAGAAAATTTGAAAGAACTAATGTATTATTAGGAATGGAACATACAAGACTAGATGGATAATTAAAGCAGAGATATAGAATTTAAAATATCAAAAAGAAAGGCAGAAATCAAAAATAGCATAAAAGAAATGAAGTCTGCCTTTGACCTCATGAGGGTTGATAGAACCTTGACGATCCCAAAATGCAACAGGAAAAGTGAAAGAATGAAGAGAGACAGAGACAGAGCAACTGTGTGAAAAAATAAAATGGTATAACATTCCTACTTAAATTATCAGAAAAACAAGGAACAGAAGAAATATTTGAAGTAATAGTAGTGGACATGAGCTTTCCAAAGTAATGACACACACAAACCACAGATTTAAGGAGCTTAGAAAAACCAAGCAGTGTAACAACAGCAAAAAAGAAAAACAAAAACCCATGCCAGCACAAAGGCAAGAGAAAATCTCAAAAAGGACAGATGGAGAGGACACATTACCTGTAAAGATATGAGCTTAGGAATTACCATAGTCTTCTTGCAGAAACCATAAAATAAAACCTTTGAATTTTTTTTTAATGATTCTGCCTTTTTGGGCAGTGATGGGGAACCCCCAAGGCCTTGCGCATGTTAAGCAAGCACACATCTGAGGCCATTGACGTAGAATTCTACATCTAGGAAAATTATTCCATAATTTAGAAAGGAAACATTTCATGAAAATGAAAAGAAAAAATAGGTTAGAATTCTGGATCTGCATTACGAAAATCATAGTAATGATAGAATAAAATATATTAGGTAACATTCTTATTTTAATTGATCTAAAAGATAACTTTTAATCAATAATAGTTACAATGCCACAGTGTGGATAAATAAAAGATAACAATGTCACAGGCACAAGAAGAAATAATTGGGAATAATACTCTTACCAATGACTTATACCACATAGACAGCAGTGTACCATTTGTTGAAAATGAACTTACATGAATTTAAAATGTATATTATAAACATAGAACAAACAGAATTTTGGGAGAACTATAATTGATAGGCTAAGGGGAGAAATATAATAAAATCACCTTCAATTTTCAGTTAATTTACTAGCAATAAGTAGAAAGTTACATTCATCCTTAATATTAATACAAATATTACATGTCACTTTAAATCTGAATAGTCTAAATATGTGAATTAGATGGCAGAGATATTCAGATTTTTTTTTTTTTGACAGGGTCTCGCTTTGTAGTTCAGGCTGGCCCTGAGCTCACTATGCAGCCCAGGCAAGTCTTAAACTCAGCAATCCTCCTGCCTCTGCTTCCTGAGTGCTGGGATTACAGGCGTGAGCCACCATGCCCAGCACTGTGGTATGTGGTATTGATTGCTGGTGGGCATGAGTCACCACGCCTAGCATTGTATGTGGTTACCGGGGATCAAACTCAGGACCTTGCACTTGTGAGGCAGGTGCTGGAACCACTGAACTAAATATTTTTAAAACAACATCTAACTGTGTATCACCTATAAGAAGCCTGTTTTAGTAGGTAGACTCAGAGAGAGTGAAGGGAATGGATAAAGACATGTCTTCTTAACAGTGATTTTAAAAAGCTTTGGAAAAAAAGTAGGAAGAAAAATTACAGAGAATGAAAAGGGGCATTGTAGTAATAAATGGGTCAATTCTCCCAGAAGACATAATATAGTAAATGTATATGGAGCTAACAATAGAACATCAAACTATGAAGCCAAAACTGGTAGAACTGAAAGGGGAAACACACAAGGCCCCTATTATATTCAGGGACTTCAACAGCCTTCCGTCAGTAATTGATATATCAAACAGGCAGAAAATCAGTAAGGATGTAGTTGACCTGAACAGCACCATCAATCACCTTGAAAATTTCCTCCAACAGCAGCAAAATACATTCTTCTCAATCTCACATGGAATATTTACTAAGAGAAACCACACTTACACATGAAACTTACATTAACATTTTTAAAAGTACAGAAAAACTGCAAATCATGTGGCCAGAGAATGATAGTTACTGTACAATCAATGATAGAAAGATAGAAATTTTTCAGATTGGAGATTAAATAGTACACTTCCAAATAACCCATAGATCAAACAAGAACCCCCAGCAGACATCACATCTTTTTAATCAAATAAAAATCTTACCAAAAGTTAAAAGCATTCAGTAAAATCAATGATGAGAGAAAAATCTATATATACTATTAAGTGAAGATGTTAGAAACAAAACATGGTGTAAGATCACTAAACTAAATTTCATTCTAGGAAACTAAGAGGAAAAATCAAATTAGGCCTAGTCAGAAGAAAGATATTATCATGATTAGAACAAAATTAATGAACTTGAAATCAAGACTATCATAAAATAAGTCAACAAACACAAACTGTTTATTTGACCAGACTAATAAACTGTATAAACCCCTACCTGTGCTGATCAAGAAAAAAAGATATAAATTACCAATATCTAAAATGAATAAATATAAATTTGTAAATAAATTTTAGTGAAGACATATGTTTTCATTTTGTATGTATATATCACAGTATCAGATTGCCAAATTTTATACTAATTTCTCTACTTACATTAGAAGAAACTGACAATTCCCAAAGTTTCTGTACAGTTTCACACTTTGATTTAAACCAAATCAGGTTCCATGTAGATGCAAAAATTTGAAACTTCCAATCTGTTAAATTTTAAACATTAAAGTAATACATTAATTTGATATTTAATTTTAACATATATGAAAATATGTTAAATATTTATTTTTGTATTCATTGGTCAATTGTATGTGAAAATACCTAAGCCCTTTAATAAAATGGATTATTTCTCTTATTACTGAATTCCTTTTTATATGTGTATATGATACTGGGATTTAAACCTTGGACCTTGTACATACTCGACAAGTGCTCTATCACTGACATGCTGTTATTGAGTTCTTTTTATCTAATAACCACAAGCCATTTAATATACTCACTTATGCATACATATAAAACCATATATACCATCAAATGCATATAGATTTCTAACAGCTTTTTTAAAAATTCTGTAATATTTCATATATAGGATTTAGCTCAGTAGCTACCTGCTTAGCAAGCATGAGGCCATGAATTTGATCCCTACCTAGTACCACAAAAAAAATAATTATACTTACAAAGTGTGGAAAGAAGAAGATTGACATATGTTTGTTTCTTGTTCTATTACACCATCCAAGATCTCTATTACATGAGTGGGTAAAAACAGTGAGAATGTTCATTGTTTCTTTGCTCCAAATATGGAAAATATTCACTCTACTAGTATTAACTGTGATTTTAAAAGTAGGATTCTTGTAAATTTCACCATGTTCAGAAATTTATTTTTCAGTCCTAATTTGCTTTTTAAACAAGTTGGTATTGAATGCTGTCAAATTCTCTGCCTATCTCAGAGATGATACTTAGGTGTAATATAATCAGATTTAAACCCTGAGTCAATTTTGAATTCCTTCAGTAAACTCCACATAGTGGCAACATTTTATTATTTTTATAGATTGTTCTATTTAATTATCTAAAATTTTGGAAGTATATTTATATCTACATTTATGAAAGATACTGACCTATATTTTCCTCTTCTTTTAATGTCTATTTTTTTGTTTCAGTAACACAGTAATGCTGCTCTCATAAAATTAGTTTGATGTATTTCTTCATCTAAAAGCTTTTGAAAAGTTAGTTCATAGTTAACATGAAATTTTCCTGAGACATTTGGTAGAATTCACTAGTGAAGTTCTTTGGGCTCAGAGATTTCCTTTTAGAAAAGACTTTTACCACCTTGAAACTATACTACAAAGCCACTGTGATAAAAACAACATGGTATTAGCAAGGATACAAACCCAAAGATCGATGGAACAAAGTAAAAGATACAGAAACAACTCCAGACATACTAACCTACCTCATCTTTGACAAAGTAGCCAAACACTGTCAGTGGAGGAAAGACAGTTTCTTTAATAAATGATCCTGGAAGAACTGGGTTTCAACCTGCCAAACATTAAACCTAAAACTAGATCTATGTCTTTCACTGTGCACTACACTAAAGTTGAAGTAGATGAGGACCTAAATATTAAAACAGAAACACTAAAGCTGATGGAAGATAGGTTAGGTACAACTATTGGAGATATTGGGATAGGGAAAGACTTCATGAACAAAACACTCAAGTCCTGACCAGCCTGACATACAAACAACTTGGGTTATGACTGGAATTTTAGTAACTATGAAAAAAGTCATGAGCTGGGACCTCAGTGCTGGGTCACGTGCTTCCAGATGGTCTCAGACACAAACTTAACCCTTAGAGTTCCAGAAGGAACATTACAACAACCTTTTCTGTAGGGGCTTATTCTAGGCCAATGTCTAAGGACAGTGACATCTGCCCATATATAGGAGAAAGACTTTGAAACTGTGTAGAGGAGCGTAAGCCTTGAGCAACTTGATTTACAACCAGGCCTTACAAATGAACTGAGTTTGTAAGTCAAAGGGCCAGTGCATCAGCATCTTTATATTTAAAGAATTATTTTTAAAAGGAATATAAGTAAGTCTTGTATTTATCAAGTCTGACTATCTCAGATTTTTTTTCATTATTCAGTAAACTTTATTGGTACAGTATATGCACAGTTCACAATCACACACAACACTGGGGAATTTGTACCAATATGTGACACAGGTCAATTCTCATTTTTTTTCCCACATCCCTGCCCACCCACGCCCTCCCCACCCCCTATATACACTCTTTTATTTTTTTCTGAATCATATTCATTCCTTCCCTTCATTATGTTCTCACACCAAATTCATTTTGGACATTTCCCATTCTACAAAAACGATCATACATTCTAGAGCTCCTTTACCTATACAGGTGCTTATATCAAAGAAAAGATATGGTATTTGCATATCTGTGTTCTATTTATTTCAGTTATTAGTGTGTCCTCCAGGTGTCTCCATTTGCACATAAATGAATGAATCTTGTCATTCTTTATGGCAGAGTAATACTCTATTAAAAAAAAAAAGCACATCTTCTTTATCCAGTCTCCAGGGGATGGGCATTTGGGTTGTTTCCAAGATTGGGCTATCACGAACTGAGCTTCTATGAGCAAGGGTGTACAGCTGTCTTTCAAATGTGATTTTTTAAATTCCTTTGGGTATATTCCTAGCAGGGGGATAGCCAGGTCAAATGGGACCTCTAGTCCTAGTTTTCTGAGGAATCTCCACACAGATCTCCACAATGGTTGGACAAGTCTACAATCCCACCAGCAGTGGAGAAGGGTTCCTTTCTCCCCACAGCCTCACCAGCATTTATTGTTGATTGATTTTGTAATAGCAGCCATTCTTTGTGGAGTGTGATGGAATCTCAGTGTTGTTTTCATTTGCATCTCTTGAATGACCAGCGATGTTGAACATTTCTTCATATGTTTCTTAGCTGCTTTGACTTCTGCCTCTGAGAAGTGTCTGTTCATTTCAGATTCCCATTTTTGAATTGGGTCTTTAAACTTGAGGAGACTGATTTGTTTAAGTTCCTTGTATATTGTAGATAATAGCCCTTTGTCTGACAAACAGCTAGTAAAGACTTTTTCCCATATTGTTTTTTGTCTTTTAGCAGTGCCAGTGATTTCTTTTGTTGTGCAGCTTTTTAATTAGTATGTTAGTCTTTTGGATCTGATATGATTTAATTATATGGGTTTGTTTTTTTAGTGTTATTTATATGTTCTTGTTCTATTCTTTCTTCGCCTTTGTCCTAACTTTTCAACTGGATATTTTTTAATGCTCTAGTTTATCTTCACTATAAAATTTGTTTATTTCTCTGGTTTTCTTTCTCATGAATGATTAAGTTTTAAAATATTTGTCATATTTCTCAGCATTTCTTTTCAAATAATGTAATAGTGCTTTACCTTTCATGATGTAATAATCTTCCAAAATTATTTCTAATATTTTGAAGAAAATTTTGGATAGCAGATGCTATAATCCAAATTCCATGACCAGAGAGAGAGTCATGTGGTTAAGGCCTGGTCAGCTATTTGCAAGGAATGACAAAGCCTAGCTTTCTTCACTAAAAACTGTGTATAATATTCTTATAGTAGACTGCAAGTCAGTTTATCCATCAATTGCATTTTCTCTTAAGTCTCAATAAGTGACATGAAAGTTCACTTGAACATTTCTAGTCATAAGAAACTACATTTCAGTTTTAAGCCTTTTTACATACTTTCATTAAATTACTCTAAAATCTGTATATGGCCTGTCATTCACATAGTAGTTTCTCCTAGGCAGTTCTCCAGTCATGTTTATTATGTATAATTAAGTCTGAAATAATCAGGGTAGGAGTTAGGGAATAGAGCAATGGTGGAAATGAAATGAAATGTTGTCTTCTCCCAAATAAACACAGGTGCTGGTGGTCAAAGATAGCTCTGGTCAGTACCAGGAACTCCAGCACACTGCATGTCAGCATGCAGTCACTTTGACTTCAGTGGCCTAAATGGCCACATCTACAGTCTAGGTAATCAGGCTACAGAAAGCAACAAAGTGGCGAGGATTTCACAAGTCCTATCTTACAACGAATATCCCCAGAGGTTGCCACATGACATTTCTACTTAATTTTCACTGGCTCAAAGGTGCCTGTCCATATCTAACCTCAAAAGGGGCTTGGAGGAACAATAAATATGTGCTTCGTTGTATTTCCCAGCCAGCACCCACTTCTCTGGATTCCAGTGATTCATTATCTTGATAAGTCATCTGTTCGCTTTCCTTGGTGTGTTTGTTTCCACCATTTCTGCCAGTGTTAACTTCTCTCTGCTGTAGCTGCTAAATATTTCTGGTATCTACTGCCCCACAAATTCTGGGCTCTATAGTCTCCAGCAAATATCTCCCTGTATTTCTCTCATTGAGAAAATGATTGAAGATGAAAACTTTCTAAGAAAGTGAATTTTCCTAGTTTTCATCATTCTCAGGGCAGAGAGTGCCCCTACCGGCAAGAGCTCTGAGGCTGGTTATGCCCCAGGATCCCAGCCAGCCAGGAGAGAGCTCTTTGCAGTTTGGCATTCAAATTTCCTCAGGGCATAAAAACTGCTTTTATATTCCAAATGTATTACAAAGGATGTATTAAGAAGGACTTGTATTATGAGTTTTGTTTCGTTTTCTAGACCACAAGTAATCTTCCTAATAGTTTTAGCATAGAAAATTGAAAAGAAAAAGACACTAATTTGAGCCCATTAAAAATCACTAGCCAGATGTTGTAAAAAGAACCACTAATGAAAGGTCTCTCTAGAGATTTTAAAAGTTTCTTTATATTCAACCTAATGCTTTTAAAAAGAATATAGTATTTCAATGACATACAAGACATTCAGGTTAAATTAAAAGGGTGAAAAACACCCTTTTTTGAATTAAAGTCTAAGGAACTGTTCTTGAAGTTTACCTGTTTTCCTAGGAGGACTCTTCACCTCCTTCTGCCATCAACTTGAGTAACTTTTCCCAGTTTGAATTGATGCCACTCAACTTTTTTAATTAGACATATAGTTGGATGTCCTATTCAGGTGGAGCCGAATCACACTTCAAGTTTCTTAGGGTATCACGAAGCAAGTAATTAATGTACCAGTGCACTTACCAAGCAGACCAAATGGGCTTCTTTTGCTCAGAAATCAGGAATAAAGGAAAGTTTAAGTGGTAACCTAAATGAAACGGCAGGCATTTTTACATACTAGATCTGAGAAATAATTTGTGCATATAATCTGAGAAAAATAAAATGTAAAAGTTGCAATACATTCAACTTGATTTAGCTAGATTAAGCATAGTTATTATGTTCTCTCTCGACAAGTAACTCAGCATATATTTTGTCTTCACTTCTTTAAAACCAACTGTTTTGCACTAAGAGTTTTTAAGTTGAATGATGGCTTGTAAAAACTCTCTTTGGTTATTCATAGCAAAGTAATTCTTTCCCCACCCCCACCTGATTCTGATGTGATGAGGTAACTTTGAACAGTTGTGTGCATAACTCATTTTCCTCACTGCTGGGAAAACATGAGTTGTAATGGGGGGGAGGGCTAATGCTTTCCTTTAAAACATTCAATACTCAGTCTTGCAGCAAAATTCATATGTTAAAGAAAAATGAGAATTTTTCTCTATTGCTTTCATATTCATACTGATGGATATTCAGTAAATTGTGAGAGTAAACATAACTTCAGAAGACAGAATAATCCATACAGACATGTTGAAAAGATTGTAAATACATGGACCTTGATAAAGTCAGTGACCCAGTAGCAGTCAGAGAAGTTGAAGCTCAAGTGAGAGATATTGCAGCTTTGTAACAGCATCTACGTAAGCATGAAAGTATTGCTTGGGGACATAGATAAGCTCTGCTCAGCTGTTGAAAAGAATCTTTCCTGGTTCCCATATTGCATTTCCTGAGCTTAAAGATGTGTCATAGCTAAAAAATAATGGTTCTTGAGATATTCAACATGAACCAAGTTCGTCAACTCAGAGATAACGTGGCAGATGCCAAGGCAAAAGAATTCATAGGTCTATACACAATAAGCTGACACACCTTTGTGCCCAGTGTCTACTGATCTCAAAAGAAAAGTCACCAACAGCACCCAGGGATGTCTCCTCCACACCGAAGTCCATCACCCTTTGGCAAACCTTTATCTTCCTGTCTGTGAACTGTTATCCCTCCCCCCTCTCGTACCTTACTCTGTGTCTGTCTCCCCCCGACCCAAGATGAGCTGCCTGATTTTACTCTGGCTTTCCTCTCCTCTTCTCTGAGAGGCCTTCTGTGTATCTCATCATCTTCAGGTTCTCATCTTTCTTGTGTCCTTTGTGCTCAACAAACAGTTTGCTGTTCACAGGTCATGCAAGAAGAGTCCCTAGAATGACCAACTAAGCTAGCTTGGTACCTCTCACCTCCTCTTCCCAAACCACACATGTTCCCCTGGCACTGCTAGTCATCTTCAGATTTCAGACTCTTTCCAAATCAACCAGTGTGGGCCCAGATGGTTGTGACAGAGAACTTCATTTTTGTATAAATTCTGAAAAACGTAAGATTGAAAGAATAATTTTTTAAAAAAGTATATGTCAGAAAGGGGCTAAAAGAAAGTTAACTACTGGTTTGTCATTCTCTTTTTTTTTTTTTTTTTGAGACAGGGTCTCGCTTTGCAGTTCAGGCTGGCCCTGAGTTCAGTATGGAGCCCAGGCAAGCCTCAAACTCAGCAATCCTCCTGTCTCTGCCTCCTGAGTGCTGGGATTACAGGCATGAGCCACCATGCCTGGCTGTCATTCTCTTTTTTAAGAAAGTAAAAAGATATATATCTGTTGGGTGTGGTGGCTCATGCCTGTAATCCCAGCACTCGGGAGACAGAGACAGGAAGATTGCTGAATTCGAGCCTTGCCTGGGCTCCATAGTGAGCTCAGGGCCAGCCTGAACTGTAAAGTGAAACCTTGTCTCAAAAAAAAAAAAAAAGATATATATCCAAGATATATTTCGTTAAAGAGAACTATTCCTCATCTAAAGTCAGTAATCAATACCACACACAATCAGCAAAACCATGGTAGCAGGTGTAACCCTAATGTATAAAAACATAATTAGTTTTGCTCTCAATAAATGTTAAGTTTGCAATTCCAAATGTTCAATTGTAGTTATATATTATATGCTAATATACTTCATATAAGTATTTACAGCTTTAATATGGTGAATCATTACATCACTTTTGTAACATTTGCTTACTATATATTTAATATTAGTTATTATTTAAAAAGAATTTTTCTTAGCCCTGTCCCCTTAACAGCATGGTCTGCCTCGATGGAGTTTACTTTGCCCACAGCGACACAGTAATTAAAGCCAGACATGCTAAAATAAAAGTTATACTGGGTCAAAATATTTCAAAAATGTTTTTCTACTTTAAAAACAAATGAACAAAATATTGCTACTACTTTTGTCCAGGAGTTTGTGAAGAAAAGATGCTAAATGGGGGTGAAAGTGAGTGTGCAGGACTTGAGTTTCCACATGGAGAACTTTTACTCACTCGCACATTGTGAGCCTCAGCAGTCAGAATTATACACATTAAGACTATGGACTAAATTTAAACAAACAAAGATTACCAGAACCCCGAGGGAAACAAAACCAGTGCCTGGGCCACATCAGAATCTCTTCTATTAAAACCATGGTTCCTGACTGTTTTTCCAAAAACATTAGTGTGTCACAAATGTAACTTGATACTCTGTGAAGAAAACAATATTCCATGGTCACAAGTTTTTAGAAAGCCAGAGTTAAACAGATTTCCTTACTGTCAGGCTTTGTACCTTTAATATATAAGTCCATCTTGAAGCACCAAAAGGGTGATAAAAATGCAAGTTTTTTCAAACTAGTGGGACTTTAAAACTCTTTGATCACAGAAACCATATTTAACATTGTCCAAAACACAAATGTCCCAAAAGACAATTTAGAAAATGACACATTTCAAATGTAGTAACAGCTTATATCAGTGTTTTTTGAAAGCTTTGGTAACTCACAAAGGTGGTAAATTAATATAAAGCAGAGCTAAACATATAAAACCTAATTTATTCACTTGTCTAAAAGTGTCATCAGCAGAGCAAACAACAGTGGATGTGGTGGTGTAGTGTCACAGGACTGTAATCTCAGTTACTGTGGTGGCTGAGACAGGAAGTTCTCAAATTCCAAGCCAGCCTGGGAAATTCAGCAAGATTCTGTTCTAAAATAAAAATGAAATATTTTGGAGAAGCTCAGTGACAGCGTACTTCTAGGTTCAATCCCCAGTACTGAGAGATGGGGGGGGCAGAAAAAGAAAGAGAGAAGAAGTAGAAAAAAGAGGAAGAGGAGGTGGAGGGCAGGAGGAGAGGAAGAGGGAGGGTGAAAAGAGGGAAGGAAAGAAGAAAAACACAAATTTATTATTTGCCTTCTGGAATATATATATATAAGAATCACAAAGTTCCTAACAATCAATTTGAAAAATCATATATAACAAGTTTGGGGCAAATCCCTTTTTTCTTTCCATGTGCTTGTTTGTATAAAAGTAGCATAAAAAAACTCATTACTTGTAAATTATTTACATCTTAATCCTTTCTTCCATTCACTCTAACGCTTACAAAATATTTTGGAGCTTGTCTCAGTTTGGTTTTGTTAAAATATGAATGAATAAATAGAATTAACTTAAGATGAAAAGGTGGTTTTGTGTGCAAATATTTATTAAGAAGTCATTCAGTGTTTTCACATTTAAACTGAAGATTGGAAATTCATTTGTGAATAATAAGGCTCTTCTTTCTCATCTGAGATGGCCAGAATCAATCCTTTCTACATTTTTCCTATCTTGTTGGCCTCCAGTTGGAAAACTCAGGCTCTCATTCAGATGTAGGACTTCTTTACAAGTGCTGAAATTGCTGAAGCAGCTTATCTTACACAATGAAGCCTGCATATAACATGTGTCATTCTATAACCCTCATGCTAATCCAAAATAAATAGAAATCATACATAAACTGAAATCTGACCTGCTCCTTGAAGCATAGTTCAATGGAAAGACTATGTTTATTAAGACATTTACATTTAAAAGAAAAAATAATTTCTTTAAGTTGGAAAACCATAGATAAGAAGTTTGGTACAGAGTTAAAATTTATCCAGAGCAAACTTTTTAATATATGATAACATAGGTATCAAAAGCGAATATTTTTAAATTCAATAATCATGTGTGAATATCTGCAACTTTCTTTAAGGCTAAATAAATGAGGAAGCCATCTTGTTTTCCACATCACTGGCTCCAGCATGCTATAGAAGATCACCATGACAACAGGAGCTAGTTTGCCTGGTGTGAAGACAACAGTGTAGGCCCCATTTCCTAAATGCATGTTTCTACCGAAGTTGAATCACCAATTAAAAGACTCTTTTCTATCCTGGGGGCTTCAGAAATGCAAATGGTGTTGGGGAGGCAGGCTGGTCAGCTGCTATACCCAGTAACTCCTTCTGATTGTATAAAAATAAAATGATGTCTGTTTAAATTTTTTTAAAACTAGAAATTTCCTAATTATGCTGATGTAGGAGTTAATACTCAAAAGCAGTAGTTACTTAAAACTGAGCTATTGTCCTTGTTATAACTTGTGATTATTTTCTAAATTCTTCAACAATGACTATTCCAAATGGATTTTTAAGTATCTTATTATCATATTATAAGATACACAATAATGTTCATTGACACTGCAGGTCACTCATTATGTGAATAATAAAAAATGCAAAATTTAATAATGAAAATTAAGATAGATTTTTTTAAAGATAGAAAAATGGGTGATAATTACACAAAAGAAAAACTTGAAAATTAATCTGAATTCATTCCTCCAGGACACTGTTATGATTTAAAGCAAGAAAATACAAAATAGGAAATGTTTAAACACCCAATTCATGAAAGAATTTCCTTCACACATAGAAACTCAAACAATAAATGTCAACAATAAATTTTGTTTTTAAGGAATATGCATCAACATCAGGGGCAGAAAAGAAACTGAAAAGTTTAACGAAAGTATTTTTTAATATATGTAGTCATGAAAAACATACCTAACAGCACTGCATTTTGTGTACCACGATGAATGTTTCCCACCTTCCTCCCTAAGAACGTCTATTACTTCCTGGTTTCTTCTTTCCACAGTAAGCTGATAAATTCTCATTTCAGTTTAGATATTTTACTATCCTAGCTCACAAATAGAATACTAAAAAGAGCCAAATTTCGCTATTAAACTTTGGTGGTTTATATTAATAAAGATAAGATGTAAGAATTTCAACAAAATTAATTTTCAGTAAAATTACAAATTCCCATTAACAGACATATGATAAGGTCATGCTATTTAGGAATTATGTTCACAGCATTCACACTAACCAATACACACTGGCCAATTTTCTGTGATATAATGTATGTTTGTATATTTTACTCTTTCTTTGTATAGCTAACTAAATGTTTGTTGCAAAGTCTCGTGGGAATCTGATTTGCATATACCTTGTTGTAATGGCTAAGCACATTGTCACTAAGTATCACCTGATGAATAGATATTTCACTAATGCCTCTCATGGACTCAGCAACAAACTATGGACACATGTCATTAATACTATAGTTCATCAGCACATTTCTCTAGATTCTATCTGTATAACTGGACTCATTTAGGAATCATTCACTTGTTTATGAACAGTAACTATGGTACATTTTAATTTTAAATATTTAATTAAAATTAAAATTCTGTTTTTTAATTTTCTCAAATTCATCTATTTTAATGTAAATTCATACATAAGTCAAATTTTAGTAGAAAATTTCATGTCAGAAATCAGAAACTTTCAAACTCAGAAGTAAACAAACAAAAAAGAGACAAAGATGTAAAACCTATACCTTTTTCACACAGTCATTATACAGCTTAATAATCCATGTAAAGAAAAAGCCAATCAATAGTAGATTTACAGTAAGCAGTAGTTTACTTCCAGCTTTCTCTATAAAACAGAACAATATAGAGTGACCTAAAAAGAATAGTAAATAACTTTTGAAATTAAGTTTTCTAATAGACCCACGAGGCACCAAAAGGCTGCTCAGTTTGAAGTGATCTCATTTTGCAGACCTTATAGAGGCACAAGTCATTACTGCTTCTGCTTCCTGTAACTGCTGAGCTAATTAATAACCTTCTAGCATATTCCATTAAAAGTTTGCAATCTAAATACCATTTTGCTAGTTCTTGCACATATTTCTAATTTCTTTAAATATCTGTACTCACAGATATTCTTAACATCTCCCAATTTAGCATCATCTATAAATTGTTTTTTTATTATTTCTTTTATATTATTAAAAGTGTCCTAAATTAGGACACTGGGTGGGGATGTAGTTCAATGATAAAGTGCTTAGGTTGAATCTCACCTCACAAAAGAAGGAGAAAAGAGGGGAAGGAAGGAAGGATGGAGGGAGGGAGAAAAGAAAGAAAGAAAGAAAAAGAAAGAAAGAAAGAAAGAAAGAAAGAAAGAAAGAAAGAAAGAAAGAAAGAAAGAAAGAAAGAAAGAAAGAAAGAAAGAAAGAAAGAGAAAGAAAGAAAGAAAGAAAGAGAAAGAAAGAAAGAAAGAAAGAAAGAAAGAAAGAAAGAAAGAAAGAAAGGGAAGGAAGGGAAAGAGAAGAAGGGAAGAAATGAGAAAAGGAGGAAGGGAGGGAAGAAGGAAGGAAGGAAGGAACCAAGAAAGAGAGAAAAATCCTATGTTGAACTATAAGAAACTCCTCTATGACTAAAGATGTCTTTCCATATAAAATGCTACCCTAATCCACATTAAAAGTTTACCATATAAATGTGAAAATCACCAACAATTGTTTCTTTTTATAGTCCAAACGAGGCTTATTCCTGTTATCCTACCATTCTGCAAGGCTGAGGCAGGAGTATCACAAGTTCAAGCCCAGCCTTGGCCACTTAGTGACTTGCTACACCACGTTTCAAAATAAAAAAGATAATATAGAAAGGGCTGGGGATATAGTTTAGCATGAAGACTCTGGATTCAATCACCAGTATTTCCAAAAGAAAAGAAAGAAAGAAAGAAAGAAAGAAAGAAAGAAAGAAAGAAAGAAAGAAAGAAAGAAAGAAAGAAAGAAAGAAAGAAAGAAAGAAAGAAAGAAAGAAAGAAAGAAAGAAAGAAAGAAAGAAAGAAAGAAAGAAAGAAAGAAAGGAAGGGGAGGGAGGGAGGGAGAAAAGAAAACAGAAAGAAGACATGAAACAAATAACTAAACAGAAAACCCAGAGCATGCAGGAGGCATGAGGACATTCCATTGTCACCAATGAAAATGTTACAAAACTTGTAAAACATGTAACACTTCTGGCAGCCATAATTTTGATATATGAACAAATTCTATCAAATCACCCAGAGTGAAATTAATACAGACACTCACATCAACAGTTTGCTGTACATATGTGTGGAACCATTTCGGATGTGCATTTGTGAGTCAATGTACACGTCAAAGCCCTATGTCAGTGTGCACGCACCAACTGCGTGCGGTGGCTGAATGACTCGGGGGAATAAACTCGCAGGGGCACTGTGGGGAGGGCTTTCATTCTACCTGTATTCTTTCAATTTTTTATGCTAAGCAAATTTATGTGTTTAAAAATAATCTGCCAATATATATGAGTATATATTTACTGATATATGCATATATATGCATGTATTTTGCTGTCACTATCTCAGCAGACATACTCCCAATGCGACACGTAGAATTTGCTCTCATGAAGGCCCAAAAGAAAGAGGAAGCTTTTACAGTCTGGCAAATTTTAAAACATCAAAACCTGATGTATAAGTCTATCAACAAATATATCTTGACAATATATTGTATAGGAGACACTTAGCTAGGTAGTGCATAGAATGCAGTTCATTCACCAGGAAGCAGGGGAGTGTAGTAGTTATGATAAAGTATTGTCCCAGACATAGTGATGATGCCTGTAATCCCAACACTCCTATAAACTGAAGTAGTAGAATCACAAGTTCAAGCCCAGCCTGGGTAACTTAGTGATTTAGCAAGACACTGTCTCAAAATTTAAAAAAAAAAAGAGAGAGAGGAGAGAGAGAGAGACAGAGACAAATTATTTTTACAAAAACCAAGGATACCATCCAGTGTGGATTCTGTGTTTAATCACTAGTACTGCAAAAAGAAAAAATCAAGGTCATTGGCTCTATGGCCTTAAGCAAATTAATTGATCTCACTGAACATCAGTTACCCTGATTTATAAATGTGTTTTATCATTTTCCCAATTCCATAACTTTGCTGTCAGAGTTAAATAAGTAATTTCATAATTTTTCATAAAGTACTTGAAACAGACCCTGGCACTTACAGCATTATAAATGTATTCATTTTAAGTAATAAATCCAATATGATGTTATTGAGAGATGATCCCAACTATTTAAAGCTCTTTCAGAATAAGAAAATAGAAGCAAGCCAATAAACCAAATGTGATAAATAAATATACATATATAAACAAAAGAAGTCAAATGAATTGTTATAAATGGTCTCTTGGTGTTGCTTATGCTGTAATTAAGGGGAGAAACTAAACATGCAATTTGTGCTACACAACGTGCTATATAATGGTGACCCTCCCACTAAAGGCACATGGAAATGGAGGCAAATGATCAATAAAAGCACCCGAGGTTCGGAATGAATGACATTCTATGATAGGTCTGTATAAGAATCCAAGACATAAACGTTGAAACTGTGATTAAGCTGGGGCTTGTGTGCCTTTTTCTCATGTTTGTAAACTCAAGTGTGAACTGACTAGTCCTGGAATAAAATAATTGACACAGTTATCTTGCCAGCTCCATCTTTTCCACTCCAACTTAGAATTTCTCCCTGTATTCCCCAAATCCATTATCCAACAATGGTAGAAACAGATGTGTTTTACAAGTTAAAATTTTTCAGATGTTTTAAAAGGTAACTTGGTGTTCAACTTTAGATTATCAGAAGTTGGGGCTAATACTATGTTAAACGCAGCTGTAGTAAATTAGAAAATGATTCATCTCGTGTCAGTTCAAGTGAAGTTGTCTTCTTAGAAACTGAGATCGGGTCAGATCAGGACCAATGTGGAATGAGTTAAGAAAAACTTGCAGTTCTAAGAACCTTTTGAGTTGTGGAATTGTGAATAAAAGTTTGTTTTTCTGTGTCACTCAAATGCACCATATTTTTTTCCTCCCTCTCTGAAAATCAATTTCCTCTGTTACTTATGTCCCCTTTATTCCAACAAATTGATCTTCTATAACCTGATTCAGATGTCATTGTGTTGATAGAGAAAATATATGACCACTATGGTACTTTTCTGGGTTTCATTAGTATTTTCAGAGTCCCTCTCATTAATTTGATGACACATACTAATTATTTTTTACTGTAAACTTTTAAGAGGGAGGATTTCTGTCTTACTCTTCTTAGTATCTTTGTTTATAATACAGTATCTGGCATATGGTGAATACTTGATATTAGTGATAGAGTAGAGTAGACTCATAATCACTTAAGAATATAATAAAAGTAGCCAAACAGGCACAAATCAGCCATCAAACTTCACGTAATCAGTCTTATAAGTGGTCCAGATACAGGTTATAAGGGATCCATCAAAAAATGTTTTCCTTATGCATAAATATAGATGAAGGAGAACATTCAGCACTAAAGAAATGTGTTTATGAAAGTTATTCCAGGCTTAGAGAACAGCTTAAGTGGTCCACATGGACCAGAGGAGATGGTGCCCACAGAGAGCAGAGAGGAGGGAAGAGGAACAGGAAAGACATTGCCAACCTGAGGAGAACTTAGATCTCCACAGCAACACGCTCTGCTCTCACTTCAATCATATCAAACATCACTATTCTGAGCTCCTCATTTGGACCAAGGAACAAACCAGGATAGAAAAGCTGGGAGATGAATCTGCCCGGTGTTTTGGCATGTTGTTTTGGTAGGCAGACAATTTATACTGACTAATAAGCAAAACGTTTTTCAGGTGGATGGTTGATGAAGGAAATCATTGCTCATTCCTGCACAGTGAACCATGAAAAACAAGCACAGGTAAGCTGATTCGAGAGAGGCAATAAAATCAATGAGAAAAAGAGTTAATAGCTTTCTAGCGAAAAAACGTATAATTGATGTACTAAAATGTTTTTAGTACTCTATCCCAACTTCAGAAGAAAACAATGTACACTTATCAGTTTGGTAAAACTGAGAAAGATAGTAAAGAATTTTTAAGTGTAAGTGAAAGGCAATACACAGTTTTGGAAAACTGATCCTAATTATGAAATATTTTTAAAACAAGAAAAATATACAAATGTTTTGTATCAGCATATGAATTGTTAAAAATTGTTAGATTTTATCATTAGTTTTTCCCCAAAATACACCACCCCTAACTTTAATGATTTCTCATCACAAAATTTACTAATAATTTCTTTTTCCAGAATGTCAGACTCAGAGCAGATCTGAGCCATTCTGTGTAAAGATTTTGGTGAATCCATCCTAGAATCTCGTATGCCAACGTCAGCTTTTTGTCTATCATGATGCTACACATCATCCAGGAAAGACTCCATCAAATTTTGCAGGGTTTCCAACTACCAAATGTCCCTATTCAACTATGAACATTCTCCAGAGGTAAACATTTAAGTCTTTGTTATCTGCTGTGGAGCCCGTTCGTTCAAAGATAGCTACGAAGACCAAGTTAGTGAGAAAAGATGAGGTGTTGCATATAGAATTATGCCAAAGATAAGGAGGGAAACACACTGCTGTGAACAGGGTAGGGGGTGGTTGGCTTCATTATGCACTTTCCCCGTGTTTGTGGAAATTACACACATGTAGAAGTGCATTCCTCAAATGCCAGCCCCTCCTCCCTTGCAAAGCTTGACTCCACAGCAAACAGACTTGACCCTCAGTTAATCATAAAATGGCATAAACCAGGAGCCTGCATCTCCTAGCCATTCCTTGTTAATTCCAGTTTTACCCTACTTGGTCTAGCTGACCTTTTTGAATGGTCCTCTTGTAGGAATGATTTCAGATTCACAGGAAACATTTTTAAAGATCGTATTGCATAGCCATTTAGCAAAAACATATATATATATTTTTACAATCATTTATGTTAAATTAACATATCAGCAGAAATGGTTCCTGTAATCAGAAATAACACTAACAAGCTAAAGATCTCTTAGAGTTAATAATGACAAAAGGCTAATGATACATTATATTCTTGTCTTTGTTAGCATAACCTTTATTATTATTTAATTCATACTTAGTTCATAGTACTGTAACTGCCACAAATCTTTTTTGAAAGGATAAAAATAATCTTTGTAAAGTTTAATTAAAGCTATACTAAGAAAAAATGTGTTGTGTATATTACAATAATAGGCTTCCAGAACTTTTAAGTACTTTCTTACAAAGACAGTAAAAGATCAAGAAAATTTTAGTAGAATTTGAACACTTCCAAGATCAAGTATATTTTCATGCCACTCCATCTCACAAATTTATATTTGTACTTTCCTCTGCATATGCTTAGCACACTGATGAACTCTATATGGAGTCTGAATAATCTTATGATGATTGCATAGTGAAAAGCAATAAAATAGTTTGTAAACCTTAGCAAAATCTCTCTTTTCCACTTCATTTCTCCTCTCTGTCCCACTGAAACTGACATACACACATACATTTGCAAAAATATATAATTCTGTTCACTTGTTTGCATCCTAACCTAATCCCAAAAGAATAAATAGTCACACATTTAAAATGTGTCATTTTTACCAAGAGCAAAACTTTTACAACAAAATAATGACCAGAAATAAATGCTAACTGGGAAGTCAGTGTATAGTTGTCCACATGAAATCCTACTTAGGAAAACTTCTGTGGTTGAGCCAAATTCCAGTTCATTGTTTCTTTCTAGCCTGAGCAACGACAAGAAGATGGATTACAGAGCTATCATCTTTTACAGAAAGAAAACACACCAGTTCATCAATGGAGACAAACTTCCCTCTCTCGGAGTTTGAAGATCAATTTGTCAGCATGATCTTTATATAAGGACAGTGAGCTCCATAGTGTCCCCTATAGCAATTTTACAGGCAGTGCAGGTATGTTCCACCTGGCCCTCTTTATATCACTCTGACACTGAAGCTAAATGCACATTAAAAGTTGTATTCTATAATGGCAGTGTAGAAAGTGAAGGAATGGGAAGAGAAAAGGAATTCAGCAGAAAAAAGGCAGCATGATCAATGTATCTGCATCAGGGCCTACTACAAATTTATGCTTAAACCAACCTAAGAACTGAAAAGTTAATACTCTCTTACAATGTGTTTCTTAAATGTCTCCCTTGAGGTTCTGATAGAAATAATTTGGCGGATTATTTAGGTACTAGACACACACAAACACACACACACAAAAACAAAGATGGTACATTACTATGAAAGTTAAATAAATTATTAGTCATTTGTCATATTAACAAACCAGACCATGAGGTAGTCTGTAGGTAGAATCCATTTGGTTCAGTTCTGTGTTTCTTGTTGTATCTTTTCAGAAAAAAAAAAAAAAGCTCTGCATTTTGAATAAAGAGTTCAGTGAGAACAGTAAAGTCCTGCCTGTAGAACAGAATAAATTATTCAGGGAACAACTTACATGCACATTCAAACCCCTGCTTTGCTGATGCATTTAACCAGCTTCCTGGAAATTTTAGGACATTAAAACTGTGCTTCACAGCTTTATAATTTGCCTAAAAGAAAGACGAGCATTAAATGAACACTGAAAAACTGCATTTTTTGCCTATCACTTAGCTTGAGATTTGAAAGTCTCCTTTAAACTAGAGATTGGTATAGCTTTCTAGTTAAGTCTAGTTAGTCTTAGCTGTGACTCATATCAGATCATTGGCTTCACCTTTGTTAGTCTTGGTTTCCTCACTCATCAAGTGCCAAAGCCTTGGATATCTTCTAGGAGACCACAGGAGGCCAGAAAAACTGTGCACATGACATTCAGTCAGTGAGCCAGGGCCTGGTAAACATTTGAACATTACAAGCCCTACTTCAGAATTCAGTCCTTTCTTTTCAGGGCAGCAGAGGTTTGCTCTAGTTATTATTTGTTAAAGAATTTGTGGTTCCTGAATTCCTAAAATTATGTAAGAAATTCATATATCAATAAGAAAAGAAATTAAGTATCTGAGGTCACAAACAATCCTGTCACTATGGTCACGTGTGACCATGTAAATCATGAATTCTATTCCATCCTCAGACTGCATAAGACCTACAATTTGTAGATGCATTGGGCTAAAGAGTGTTTAGGAAAATGATCTAAAGCAATTTTATGAAATACAACTTTCTTAATGTTTTCATGAAAATGTTTGTGTAGTTAAATTTTTATTTGAACTGAAGCTTGATAAGCCAATTGATCCAGGGGATGTGACCATGGATGAAACCACTGATTTGCCTCCAGCACTGAATTAACAAGAACTCCTTGACAGGCCACAGAAGTTAACACCAATAGCATAATTTCTAAATGGTTTTTGACTCTCAAAATATCATAGAAAGCTGAAGGAATGGCTATCAGGAGAACAGCACTTTGTAAAGCATTTACATGATGTTGCTATATTGAGTATGTGGGTTTGGGATATATGTGTGTTTCTATTTTAATGCAGATGAACAAGATGTATCTCAATTATATAAATGGAAAGGGCTATAACTCGATGACTAAATTGTGTTCTTTTTATCTTTTTTAGGTGTAAGAAGCTTCAATATTCACTCTCATAACTGTTTATCTTCTCTCATGTAAAAGTAGTATAACAGAAAGAATGTGAGATTCTAAATTAAACCATCCAGGATTTTAACTCTGGTTTATCCTACTTATTACCTGAGAAACTCTGAAATAACACTCACATATATCAGCCTTTTGGTTTCTTCACATGTGGGTAGGGTTGATAATAACCCTTTGTTTTAAAGTACATGTTCCTACTGTAGTGGAAAGATGAGACCTTTTTCTTCCCCTTTACAGAAAGGTACCACTACGTAGCAACTGACACTAAGTGTGGCTGCAAATTCAAGTGAGTTTATTGCTTTCTTTCTCTCCAACATGGGCAGATAAGGAAAGGGAAGAATTTCAGTCAGCCAGGGAAGTTAAGGGCTACGCATCTTCACTCTCTGAGGCAAGCACAGAGGCCTGGCATGTTATCTTGACAGCTACTTACCCTTAGAAACACTTTTGTCGATTCACAAGGTAGAAGAGTAACAGAACTCTCAGGTAATCTTCAAAGGGACAGGCAGTGTGTCCCAGTCCAAATGCATATATCCAGTGCCTCAAACTGGCCCAGAGAAAGACCATGATTCACCTCACATCTTTATAGATGTAATGGGGCTGGGTAGGGGCTTTTCTGAAGTTGGTAAAGGAAGGATTTTGGGATGAGGCCTTATAGTCATATCTAGCATGAGGAAATATTCAAGGTGGGTTTTTCAAGGCTGGATAGTAAGACTAGGCCTATGGTATGATGTGAAATTCCAATAACACTTATCTTTTTAAATGGTAACTAAAATAATCCAAAATAATATGATGAATCCCAAATCAAATTATGGGTCATAGACAAATATTTTAGGCAATTTTGTTTTATTATTTTTATCAGAGTGTATTAATTACACAGAATAATGGGTTTGTAGTTGCACATTCATTCATAAATGCATCATACTTTAGCCTTATCTATTTCTATCACCCTTATCTACACCTCATTACTCTCTACTCTCCTCCCTTCTCCTATTTCCTTTACTCTTCTAATACTCTTTTCTATTTCCAAGTTTGCTTTTTTAATTTTCTCCTTAGCTTGGACATATGACAGAAGACATGAGATACTTGTCTGAGTCCAGTTTATTTTATTTAACATGGTGATCTCTAGGCTCATCAATTTTCTTGAAAACAATATGATTTTCTTCTTTATGACCAAATAACACTCCACTATCACATTTTCCTTATCCATTCAGTGACTGACAAGCACCTAGGCTCATTCCATAACTTAGTATAAATTGTACTGTGGTACAAATGGATAGACAAGTATCTCTAAAGTATCATGTCTTTGATTCCTCTGAGTATATACAAAGCAGTGGTCTTGCTGGATAATATTTTAATTCTATAATCATATTTTAACTGTGTAATCCATACAGATTCCCATAGTTTCTATACCAATTTATATTCTCACTATCGGTGTAGAAGAGTTTCTATTCTCCAAACCCTTGCCTTTCTACAGACCAATAATAAATACAGTGAGAAAGAAATTAGGACATTTCTATTAGTAGCTTTTAAAAAACCTAGGAATTAGGACAGGAAAGACACTGCAAAATACAGAACACTGGTGAAAGAAATTAAAGGAGACATTAGATTGTTCCCATGTTAATGGATGGGAAAAATGTATTTCATTCAAATGATCGTATCACTGAAATTCATCTACAGATTTAACGCAATCCCCATCAAACCGAATGATATTCACAGAACTAAAAGCATCCTAAAATTCACATGGGACATGAAAAACCAAGAATGGCCAAAGAAATCATAAGAACAAAAGAGCAGTGCTGGAGATTCTACAACATACAACTTTAAAATGCGCTACAGAACCATAGACATGAAGACCCATGGAATAGAATAGACAGCGCAGACATAACCTATGCAGCTACATCTTCTTGACAAAGGTGCCAAAAACATATATTAGGGGGAAAAAAGATATCTTCTTTAACAAATAGTTCTGAGAAATCTAGTTATCCATATCCAAATCTAGTTCTCCATAAGTGATTGAAACTAAATGGTATCCCTGACCCTGTACAAAACCCCAATCAAAATGAATCAAAGCCCCACACATAAAATATCAAAGTTTTATTTCTGACTCCCACCGCTTTCTAGCTTGCATAGTCTTTAGATGCTAGTTTCAGGTCTTAATAGTATCTCAATAGAAAGTGGCTTCTCTTTGGAAAAGTCTAGACCTCAAAAAGAAAAAATTGTCTCAGGAATTCTCTACCCAAATGAGCATCAAATGAAATACCCCTGGAAGACTTATCCATGGGAGGTCCTCTGTGTACTGTATGCAATTAGTCCAATCCCTCCAGTCTTACCAAAATAACAACAAAAATGGTTACTGACTACATGCTATGCACCAAGTACTGGGCTTGCTTCTGACCTAAGCGAGACTGACACAGGTCTGGCTCTGTTAGTATTTTCAACTATTTCTTTCAGACATCATCTCGGCAGTGTAGCTTATTAGAAAGAGCAGTTTAATAGAAATTAAAAGAGAAAATTGTGATTCTCATCCAGCCATTTATTAGTGTTGATTTCGTTTTTTGGGTTTCTTTAGACAGGGTCTCACTTTGTAGTACAGGCTAGCCCTAGGCTCACTTTGTAGCCCAGGCAAGCCTTCAACTCAGCAATCCTCCTGCCTCTGCCTCCCAAGTGCTGGGATTACAGGGTGGCACTGTAGTATGTGGTACTGATTGCCAGTGGGTGTGAGCCACCATGCCCACTATTGTATGTGGTTACCAGAGATGGAACAAGGGGCCCTGTGCTTGCTAGGCAGGTGCTGGAACCACTGAACTAAATCTCCAGCCTTATTAGTGATGATTTTGGAAAAACCATTTATACCCAGTTTCTGTGAGAAGAAAAGAACTTTCAGAAGATAAGCTCTAAAGTCCTTTTTTTCTTAGCATATATAACCACACAATTATCAAACAGATGTCCTTGGACTTTTTTCTTTTTTTGCATCCTTCAGCCCACTAAGCTCATGAGCCTTTTTGAAGGTGCTATTTATCTCGCATGATCCTGTCAGCACTCTCTGTAATGCCTCGTTGGCTAATATTGGCAGCAGGGTCCTTTGGCCCACTTTTAGCCATATTCCTGTGGCAAAATAGTTTGCAGATCAAAGTGAGTAGCAAGACTCAGAGTGCAACCACTGGCAAACAGGTCCTGGGACAACTTCTCCAGCAGTAGACCGCTGCATAGAAGCTGTCTACACCATGATTTAACATTGTGAACTTGTTTTGAAACAGTGCTTTTCGACACCAGATGTCCAACAATGGCTATTTGCACAGGCTTTACATAGTTCCTGCAATGCTCACGCATGTCATTTTGCTCCAAAATGTGCTATATCAACAGCAGGTCTCAACACCATCTCCTATCTCAGGTTTCCTGAGCAAAGGCACAGAAGTGAAATCCACTGGGTTGATCAGTGAGCCTCAGTCTTATCCGGGCTCTCCCATGTTTTAGGGTAGTTTTGTGCACTTTGATTGTGCTGTGAACAGATTGATGCCAATAAGCCATTGGAGATAAGAACTAATTGGAAACAGAAGGTTGAAGAATGATTATGTAGGGAATGAGCAAAGGGGACAGACAAGTAATTATTCAGGCAGAATTTCTTTACACAAAAGGCAGATGGAAGAGGGAACAAAATTCCAAAGACTGTGGCAGAAGTAAGCAGCTGCACATTTCTTTCTTTTTCTTTCTTTCTTTTTTTTTTTTTTGTGGAAAAGCAAACAGAGTGATTCACTGGGTTGGTAATGGGCTCCAGGGATCCCTAGGGATTCACAACATGTTGGCAGCCCACAGCACGTAAAACAACTCAGTGGTCTCCATCCAGCTCACCTCCTCCACTACTTCTCATTGTGAGGCACATGAGAAGAGATTTCAGGGAAAGACCGAGGAGAGAGGCCTCTGGCTCATGAGTGAATCATGGCAGAGATGTGTGGCAAAGAAGGCGGGAGGCATAATACAGGAACGATCTACATTTGTCGCAAGCCATCAATCAGATTTAACTGAACATTCCCATTCATAAAGACTGACTCAGTACAAAAAGAAATCAGAGAAAGCAGAATTTTATAAAATATTTCTTCAAATGATCATATAGCTCCAGGGCTACAGCTAAATAAAGCTGTATGATAACAAAACTATGGTTTGTCTTGGAAAGACAAAGACAATAATAATTAGTAATCAGGACAGGAAACTGAGCCGTACAACAACCCCCCCAAAGCAAAATCCATTAGCAGCAGCCTTACTCAGCAAGACTTAATTTAAAAGCTGTTTTACCCTGTACTGCATACAAAAACACAAAATGAGGACAGAAAAACATCTTTGTTTTTTATTCCAGGCTCAAACTTATCTATGTATTTATTCATCTATCTATGTGTACGTGACTGAAGGGCAAATTGATTAAAGAACATATGAGGACATTCCCTCCCAGAGCACAATAATCAGAAGGAAGTTAAACTCCCTGCTATCTGGGACCAAAAAGCTGCATCTCAGGTTTTGCAGGGATGAAATAGATATTGATATATAGAAAACTATAGAGACAAGAGCAAAATTAAAGATATACAAGACCCCAAGAGATGTAAGATGTTAAAAAGGTATTTATGTACAATTATTAAAGAAAATAAAAATGACAGTAATAGATTTCAGGACAATAACAATAATACCTTTTTGTTTGTTTACTTACTTTGGAGGGAGAGTAGTCCTGGGCCTCAAACTCAGGGACTTGTACTTGCCAGGAAGCCACAGTGCCACTGAGCTACACCCCTGAGCCTATAGTAGATGCTAAGGTAGGATGAAGTACAGGCTTTTCTACTTGTTGGCTGGCTCAGATATTCTACCAATTGATATTGATGTACATTCAATTACATACCTTCCTCCACCCCTACTTCTTAATTTTTCTTCACCTGAAGTTTCTAAACTCCTTCCTGCTTCAGATGACAGAGTTCTGTTAGTTTGACTTTTCTTCCTTTTTCATTTTTCTTTTCTCTACCTTTATCACATATCTTCCGCTAGTTAAATGTCTGAACTTTTCCCTTCTAGGTCCACAGGTTTGATATTTGATATATGTACTTTCCAATCATATATTTATTTCTCTCATGGTTAATGTCAGTCTTCCTCACTGCCAAGTTCCTTTTAGGCAGAGACTGGCATGTTTTTCACCATTATTATAATTAATCCTCAACCAGGAGGATGGCACAGAGTAAGTGCTCAATAAACACTTCTTTTTGAATAAACACACACTAGCCATTAAGCCTCTCATAAATCTCAGTAACAAAGAAAATAACCAGAAGTAATAAAACTAGATCAAAAGACTACTGTTTGCATGTAAAAATATGTAAATTTTAAAATAAACAGTATTTTACTAATTATAGGCAGGTAAAAAGTGCTAATAATGACAATGATGATATAATTTTATTACCTGCACTGTATGTGATGATAATAATAATAACAATGCTATCTATGGCTTACACAGCAATTAACCACGTGTCAAGCACTCCCCTGAAAACATTTACATTAGTCATTTAATTTTTCTAACATTACAGGGATGTAGGGCAGTATTATGATCTCCATTTTAGAAAGAAAGAAACTGAGGCACAAAAACAAAAAAAACAAATGTATGCAGTCAAATATATACAGTTATTGAGTGATAAAGTTTGTATTAGTTAGGGTTCTTCAGAGAAATACAACCAACAGGGTGCATACTATAGATGAAAGTAGATTTTAAGGAACTGGGTCATGGTGTCATGGAGCTAGATGAGTCTGAAATCTGCAGGATAAAGAAGAGTTGACACTGTAACAGAGACTCAGGGACAGTCTACTGTAAGAACTCCCACTCTGAAAGAGAGAACAGTCTTTCTCTTAGGGCCTGTAAATGATCGAATGAGACCCATCCTTAATGCAGAAGATCTACTTAAAAGCTACCGATTTCAATGCTGTCCATATATAAAATATGCTCACAGCAGTTTCTAGACTGATATTTTACCAAAACTTGGTACATTGGCTTAGCCAAACTGACACACAAAATTAGCCATCAAAGAATAAAGATACAGATTTCATCTACCCCAACAGCCAAACATTTCATTAATACACTACCAAGACATTTAGGCTTTATTGATTAACTGAGCCACTTAATCTAATTCAGTCACAGTATTAATTCACCCTTAAAGTCCATTTTCTTCGGTTATAGGAGTGTGTGTGATACATATTTCATAATTACTATAAGTATTTATATGTGTGAACTACACAACCACTTTGCTTCAATAAGTTCACATAAAAATAATCCTTCATTTTCTAGGAATAGTATTGAGTACCAAAATGGCAAACTATGAAGTATAGGGCTCATACTTTTAAGGTAACACACTTGCTCACTAACAGATCTCCAATGGTGGAGAAAGAACCCAATGCATCACAGCACTCCATCCACCACAGATGAATTAAAGTACCAATATGTCTTAAAAGCCAAACACGGAACAGAGGCGACAACTCCAGAGTTCGAGCTGTGATTCTGCGTGAGCCAAAGTGATCTTCCGGTAAAGACAAGCCTGGATGTCCAGAATGCTCACACCCTCCGGAGCAGCAGCTCCACCAGCTTCTATGGAGGGAAAACAGCCCACATTTCACGCGCATTCCTTGGGGCCAAAGTGCTGCACCTTGTAAATCTAAGCTAAACACCACACGGAGGGTCCTGTGGTTGACATGTTAGGCCTCAGACATAAGGTCACATGAGCAAAACGGAGTTTATTATTTATAAACTCCATAGTGAAGAGCCAATTCCTGTCAAAAAGGACCACATCCAGAGATTTAGCTCAGTGGTTGTAGTGCCTGCCTTGCAAGTGCAGGGTCATGAGTTTGATCCCTGATTAAAAAAATAAAAATAGCCGGGCATGGTGGCTCACGCCTGTAATCCCAGCACTCAGGAGGCAGAGGCAGGAGGATTGCTGAGTTTGAGGCTTGTCTGGGCTACATAGTGAGCTCAGGGCCAGCCTGAACTACAAAGCAAGACCCTGTCTCAAAAAATAAATAAATAAAAAATAAAAAAATAAAAATAAATAAAAATAAAAAAGCATTAATTTACTTTCCTTTACTTTCCACATCCATAAAATATAGATTTAATTCTTTTTTTTTTTTTTTTGAGACGGGGGTCTCGCTTTGTAGTTCAGGCTGGCCCTAAGCACACTGTGTAGCCCAGGCAACCTTTGAACTCAGCAATCCTCCTGTTTCTGCCTCCCGAGTGCTGGGATGTCAGGTATGAGCCATCACGCCCAGCACTGTGGTATGTGGTATTGATTGCTGGTGGGCGTGAGTCTCCACACCCAGCACTCTATGTGGTTACTGGGGATCGAACTCAGGACCTTGCACTTGTGAGGCAGGCACCGGAACCACTGAGCTAACCCTCTGACCCTAGATTTAATTCTTAAATTACAGATAGCAACATATAATAAAATATTAGTCAATGCAATTTTAGTTTTTTGAGAAGTTTCCATACTGATTCCCCTTAACTCAGCTATGCCTCTTCTGGTTACCTTCCTGAAAGAGTGAAAGACATCAGGTTACAGCGATACACAGACACCCTTGATTCTAGCAGTGCAAATCATGACAGCTACATCTTGGGAGCAGCCTATGTGTCCAACAACAGATGAATAAATAAAAATACTATGGTATTTACACACTATGTGGAATAGTACCCCATAACAAGATAAATTTTAGTTATTTCTGGGGAAATGAATGTGCCCTGAAACTATAATGTTAAGAGAAATCAGATACACAAGGTCAAATATCATATGGTTTCTCTTATATGAGAACCCAATATATAAATAAAGAGAAAAAATAGAAGATAGGTAATAACAAGTAGGGAGATAGATCTTTTCAAATGGGTAGGAGGCCAAGGATGGAAGGCGGGGCCAAGGAGAGGCAGCAGAAAAAGAACTGACATGTGTTCTTTGCCAGTACCAACTCCCCACAAGGAATGTGGTCACTCTGTACTGCAAACATGCACTAATAAAAAGTAAAAACTGAAAAAGGAGATGCAATTTTAGAGTCTTACTTCTTAGACAACAGCTTTTTCTTTAAAGTCTGGCTTTGCAAAAGGTGCCCACTAGAGAACTGAAGTAAATATTTGCAGAGAATTTTTTTGAGAGCTGAGGAAAACAGAAGCTTTTTGCTCAGAACTTTTATCCATCATTAAAATAGGTACCCTACAGCCTGGCAGTGGGGGAATTCTGCTCCACCCTCTGACACATCCATTTTCTGGAATAATCCACAGTGGAGGTGATGTATCTGCACATCCGGAAAAATCAGACTTTGTGGGTCAGCTCCCTCCGGGCAGGGCACGCAGCCGAATGACAGCCATATCAGTTGCCAGAAATAGACATCGGTCCATCTAAAACTGCTCAAGTTAAAGAATCTAAATTGAGGAATCAGAATTTTTATGTTTAACTCGTGGCATGATAATTGATGACTTGGAACACCAAGAAGTGATGTTTACATTTCAAACACAGAGAGCTTGATTTTCCTGGCATGAACATGAAAAAGACAAAAGGGATATGCAGAGTTACACAGGAGGAAACATGTTTCGACGAACATTTCACTGAAAACGACAAAAAGAGCTTCTGGGAAAACCTGGAGGACAAGAGAAGTGAGTGAGCAAGGGAGAGGTTTCCATGTAGAGAGTGTGTCGAGAGCCAGGCAGGCCCTTTATGACAAGGGGAGAAAAAGCCACATCCCACGCTGTCTCCCTTTGCCTGGTCCCTCTGGCTCCTGACTGTAAGGGGGAGAACATTTGATTAATTATCTGCCGGTTCCTCCAAAACACAATGGCATGAAAACACAATTCTGTAAAGTTAAACACCAGAAGAAATGTAGATTCGGTTAAAAAGGATATTATGGAAAGGATGCGATAAATGTATTAGGTCATGAGAGAACACAGAGAGGAAGAGGTGAATTGTGAAGCTGGTCTGTGGAGAGGGGAAAAAAAAGCAAAAAGTGCTTGCCAAGGGGCTGTGTAAACAAGGACCAGCGGAAGGGAATTGCTCTCCCAAATTATAAGTGCGATCTTGGAAGAAACAGTCAGTGGCCATCCAAACAGAAAAGTGGTAGGAAAGAAATGCTTTGGGAAGAAACATCAACAATAAGCTGTTTTATGCAGCGCCCCGTAGGTCTGGAGCACATTGACCTCATTTGGTGTGCAGGTGGCCTCATCTGAGGAGCAAGGACGTGTCAAGAGGAAAGCAGAAGTGTGCAACAGGGCAAAGCCAGGAAGGGGAAGCTGGAGGGGTCGTTAACATGCACAGCAGGTGGCAGCTGAGCCCCAGTGAGTTAATAGGATCCCCCAGGTAAAAGCGCAGATGAAGACCAAATGAGGGGGAAAAAAAGGTGGGCTCAGTACCGAAAGCAATGCTAAAGAAGTAAGAAAAATAAGAATTGGATTATATAGTGGATTAGAAAGAGGAAGTATGAAATCTAGTAGAAAGGAGAAGAAAAAGCCTCATAAAATAAAATAGGAAATGGATGAAGAAAAGGAGACTCAGCATAAACTCATTTCACAAAACTTTTACAGATGAGATAATTCAATAACCTTGGCACACAAGTATCAAAAATGTTGGAAAATGTTAACAAGACCAACACACAACATCCCCAACTCCTGAGGGTCTGCAGCATTTTCGTAGTGCTCCTGCCCTGGAGCTGACAGGAGGGGATCTTAGTCAAAAGAGGCCCAAGAACACATAACAAGCTTCTCGTGGTTTGGAAATCCTCGTCTCTGTGACGATCCACAAGTTCTGTCTACTGCTTCATAAGACTGAGTGTTTCAATATCTGAAACTTTAAAAGAATGTTCTAAAAAGAGTGGTAGTTGTCTTAGAGTTGGTTTACTTGACTTTTAGTTTACATACTCCTTTTCTTCTTTGCCTTCCTGTTCCCATCTTATAAACAATGGCAATATCCCTGAACAAGACGCTGCCTTAGCATCTTGAAAAGACATTTGACCAGTTACTGTGGTATGTGTTTAACCACTTCTGAGCCTAAGGGCACATATCTGGGTTTTTAAGCCTTATTAAGAAAACTGCTCTTTGAAATTATAAAATACCTTTCTCCTAGTTTTGTGACTTTCTAACATACTAATATCTTCTCTGCCTTCTTAGGTTCTCAGGATGGTTTGAAAAAACTGTCATCTGTAAGTGAGAAGCAGGATAGACGTAAAAGCACTTTTCCCTCTCTCGTGTCCACTCTACTATTTTAAAAGGCCATTATTCTTTGCGTTTGTACAAAGGTACACAGCCACATTTCAATTTCCTCTGCATGCAATCCATATTGCTCAAGAATTTTGCAATAGTTTATGGAGGTGACAGCATGCTTGGGTTTTGCTTTTGTGGAACGGTGTGTGTGTGTGTGTGCGCGCACTATGGAATGGTGTGTGTGTGCGTGTGAGAGAGAGTGAGTGTGTGTCCCCTTCCAAAAGGAAGGTGCTCTTTTCATCTCTCTGGGCTGTAGCAGCGAATGAAAGCCTCTCCAGTTTACATTGGCTTTGTGAGCCCTGTAAGCAACCATCTGTTTCAGCTGCAGAGCGCGATCTGTCAGTTTTGTTTTAGGTTGCAATGCAGTGGCCAGAGTGGGCTCATTGTTGTCTTCTCAGAGAGCTGCAATGTAATTAACCATTCCCGTACTGGCTACAAAAGACATGGCCACTCTCAGTGTTAGGCCAGATTTCTGCTTTCTCTAGCACTAGAAGTACTACAAAACATTGAATAGCTATTCATCGTGTTTCATTGTTCCCTAAAGAGGCAACATGCTCTTTGTTATAAAGGCAACCTGGATTTTCCGACATATCATTTCATTTCAATGTCTGCGCGCCAAAGATGAAACACAGTCTGGGTGCTGCAGACAAACAATCAAAACATGACAATGACAAACATCCTGAGAGACCTCATTCACCAACACGTGAACACGGCAAAGTCTTTCACAGACAACAGGAGGTGTGAGCTGACCCCTGGGAAGTAGATGAGAAAGAGGGGGCTTAACATGATGAGGACAGGATGCCTCCTGGTTGGCCATAACTTTGTGAGGCCTAATAAATAAAAGACTCATGGAAAGAGTTGACTTGGGTCAACACATTTTACACCTCATTCTAACTTTTTGGGTGTTCCTCTGTCTTTTTCATTCCTTCTTTCTCTTCAGCACTGAATATTTTGTTTTGTCTTTTTCCCACCCACAAAACGTCATTAGTAATCAAATTTTTAACCATTGAAAATGGCTTTAAAATGAAACTGCTGGATCCATCCTTAGGCTCCCTCTAGGTCTAAGTGAACAGGTTTGGTGGTCACGGTGTAACGGGCATATTTACCCAACAGGAATCTCTATTCTTCTGGTATCTGAAGTAAGAACAATCTCTTTTATCATGTCACAGCCTTCTGAAGAACCAGTCAAAAGCAAGTTTCTGAAAACATTAGAAATTAAGCATTGTTTTCAATTGCACTTCTTTGATCAGTTTATTCAAAATCAATATGTTAGAAGACAGGTTTAACATTTTGTTTAACTTTTTAGTTCTTCCCTTTCCTTCTTACTCTCAGCCTGAGTGCTTCTCCTGACATAGAAGATGATTTCAAACCTACTAGAAACTCAGAGCTCTTAGATTTCCTCTCAGTGTCTCTGTATCTCTGTCTCTGTCTCTCTCTTCCCCTTCTCTATCTCTCTGCCTCCTTACCCTTCTTTCTTGTATCCCCTCCTCAATTCTTCTCCAGGATTCCCCCAAATAGGACCCCCATGCTGAACTCCTCTTTCCAAAGGACCACCATGCTCTTTTCTGGGGTTTTCAAAACTTGTCTACCCCATCCATAATCCATAAAGTTTTCTACATTAAGTAAGCACTAATGGAATGTGGAAGAAATGCTTGAAATAATGGACTATGGAAAAAGTATTCTTGAAACATCTGCTCACGTTTTCCATCATTTCATTGACTACTCACAGTACAAGTTCCCTTGACCATCATAAATTTATGACCAGCCAATTCTTTTTGTTCAACAAATTCATACGTGAAAAGCATCATTCTCTGATTCTTTACACTCAAAACCAGTATTCAATATTCTTTTCAAAAGAAGCAATTAATGTACCTACTATTCAAGAGAGAAAAAGCTCAAATAGTTTCCTTTACATGTAAGAAACTTTTCCCCAATACAATTTTAATCATTTACTAGGCTGAAGAAAGACTGAGAGTAAATACACAGTGCTGCTTTTGTTAAGTATACAAATAAGTCATGAAGCTAAACGCTTCTAGAATATTGGAGGAGATAGGTTTCTGTTAATTTTCCACCCATCTTAAAATAATGTAAAGTTACAACTATCTTAATTAATAGTCCTATGGTAAACCAAAGCAGTTTTTAAAGGAAGCCTTTTCAACATTTTTTTTTAAGAAGAAAGCAAAATTTTTGTACTCCCAATAAACACAATGAAAATTAAGACTCTCACTTCAGTTTCTATATTCATATGAGAAGTGTTGATTTTTTGATACCAAGCAGGGTTCCCAGGACTTTGAAGACTTGGAATAGGTAAGAGTTCCACAAAGCATGTCCCATGGGATAGGGCTAATTGGTTCCTTTTTTAAATAAAATTTTCTCAGAGTTCAATGATACTAATTTATTTACTTAGTGTTTGTGGGCTGTTTTCCAGATGCAAAAGTCTCCCTTAATCTTCTAATAGATTTATTGGGCTTTCAGACAGGAAAGGGTAGCCATGAATTTTCTGCATGAAATGTTGGAGGACAGATGTAATCTGAGGGCCTGTAAAACAGCCTATCTCGTTAGACAAAAATATTTTGACAATTTTGTTTGTTTTTATCTCTCATAATTATTTCCATTTAGATTTTAATATAAAAAATGAAAAGAGGAAAAAATTCACCAACCCAAACTTTCTGAGATAAATGAACAGCTATATTTTTCTAGTGTCATGTCCAGGTGAACAAGGTCAGGGTGCCTTGTTCCAGATCACAAATAACTTCTATTCAAACAAAGTAGCTATTTAGTTCTCCTTTATTTTCCAAAAAAAAGTATCAAAATGGCTATACTGGTTGTGTTTGGTTGTTTAGGTGGATTGGGGCGATGAGTCACTGATTGGATCTCTTTTCAGTTGTGCTTAAGTCTGTGGAGTTTCCTGGAGGCCAAATCTCAAAATATTTGGATTTCAAGAGAAGAATGAGCATCCAGAGGAACATGCAGAATGTGAGATCTGAAATTAAAGATGAACAGTAAAGAGTGAGTCAGTCACAGATGACTTTATTACAATCAGTTTAAAAATCAAGCCGGTGGATTTTTACCTGTACAGAAGAAACACTACTCAAAATTAAAATATTAGACAGAAAAATTTCATTTTGATAGACAACAGTTTTTTCTGTTCTTCTGACAAATATTTTATATTTCTAATGGGCTATAGATTTTTAATCTATGAGAAAAAGATTTTATTTGATTTTTAAAAACAGATTTTATAGTACATTTTATATATACATATGATCACATTCAACATCAAAAATCTTATATCAGTACAAACCTTTAATTCTCATTTTTTCCTCTTTCCCCTGCCCTCCCTACAATCCCCATCCTCTATATACATAAGTTTTGTTACCTTGTTTTACTAGGACATTTTTTCCCTTCTTTACTTTTTTTTTTTTTTTTTTTTTGAGACAGGGTCTCACTTTGTAGTTCAGGCTGGCCCTGAACTCACTATGTAGTCCAGGTAAGCCTCGAACTCAGCGATCCTCCTGCCTCTGCCTCCCGAGTGCTGGGATTACAGACGTGAGCCACCACGCCCGGCTCCCTTCTTTACTTTTTTACCCATCCTTTCTCTTTTCATTTTGAACAGTTTATTCTTTTTTTTTTTTTTTTGAGACTGGGTCTGACTTGGTAGATCAGGCTGGCCCAGAGCTCACTATGTAGCCCAGGCAAGCCTTGAACTCAGCAATGCTCCTGCCTCTGCCTCCCAAATCCTGGATTAAGAGGCATAAGCCACCAGGCCCAGCAGTTTATTCCCATTTTACAATACCTATCATACATTTTGGAACTTGGTTGCACCTTCAGTTTCTCATACCAGAGATATGATACAGTATTTTCACATCTATGTCCTATTTATTTCACTAATGAAAATGTCCTCATGGTACATCCATTTGGGTAAAAATGACTCAAATTCATCATTCTTTATGGCTGAGTAATACTACACACACACAAAATAAAACAAACAAAAAAAATGTTCTTTATCCAGGCTCCTTTTCATGGACATTTGGGCTGTTTCCAAGATCTAGCTATTGCAAACTCAGCTGCTATAAACATGGGTACACATATATCACTGCGGTATGATTATTTTTGTTTTATGTATATACCTACCAGGGGAATAGCAGGGTCAAATAGGACCCCCTAATCCTAGTTTTATAAGGAATCTCCACACTGATCTGCCCAGGGGTTGAACCAGTGTACATTCCCACCAACAGTGGAGAAGGGTTCCTTTCTCCCCACAGCCCCACTAGCATTTGTTTTTGGTTGATTTCATGATAGCAGCCTCCTTCTTTGTGGAGGAGAGGAAATCTCAGTGTTGTTTTCATCTGCATCTCTCTAGTGGCCAGTGATTTGAATATTTCTCCATGTTTCTTAGCTGCTATTACTTCATCTAAAAAATGTCTGTTTATTTCAAATGTCCATTTTTTGATTGATTCTTTAAACTTGGGGGGCTATTTTTAAGTTCTTTATATACTCTAGATAGTAGCTCTTTGTCTGAGAAACAGCTGGTAATTTTTTTTTTTTTGCCATATTATATGTTGGCCTTTGACTCTGCTGGTGGTGTCTCTTGCTGTGCAGAAGCTTTTTAATAAGATAAGATCCTAGTTGTTCTTTCCTTCTGCTAGTTCCCATGCTGCTGGAGTTTTGTTCATAAAGTCTTTTCCTATGCCAGTGTCTCTAAGAGTTTTACCTAACCTATCTGCCAGCAGGTTTAGTGTCTCTGTTTTAATATTTAGGTCTCCAATCCACTTTGATTTTAGTATAGTGCACAGTGAAAAGCATGGATCTAGCTTTAGTCTTTGGCAGGTTGAAACCCACTTTTTCCAGCACCATTTGTTAACGAGGCTATCTTTCCTCCATTGAGGGTATTTGGCTCCTTTGTCAAAGATGAGTTGGCTTAGTATCTGGAGTTGTTTCTTCATCTTCTAATCTGTTCCATTGATGCTCAGGCCTGTTTCTTTGCCAGTACCATGCTGTTTTTTTTTTATCACAGTGCTTTTGTAATATAGTTTCTAGTTGGGGATTGTGATACTCCCCCCCATGCCATGTCCTTCTTGACTAGAATTGCTTTGCTATTCTAGGTCTTTTGTGGTTCCCGATGAATTTTCAGATGATTTTTCTCTAGATCTGTGAAATATGCTGTTGGGTTTTCAATCAGGATTGTATTGGATCTGTATAGTAGTTGTGTAACTATAGTCATTTTAATGGCATTGGTTCTTCCTACCTAGAAACAAGGAATGTCTTTCCATTTTCTGATATACTCTTCAATCTTCCTTTTCAGAATGCTATAGTTTTTAGAGTAGAGATCTTTACGTCCTTTGTTAAATTAATTCCTAGTTATTACATTTTTGGGGATGTTGTGAAAGAAATTAATTCCCCAATTTCTCTCTCAATGAGTCTGTTGTTCATGTATATGAAGGCTATTTAATTTTGAGTACTGACCTGTATCCAGCTATGCTATTAAATCAGAACTAAGTCTAGTAGTCTTTGGTTGAGTTTTTAAGATCCTCTATATATAGTATCATGCCATCAGTAAATAATGACAGCTTAACATCTTCCTTTCCTATTTTTATTCCTTTCATTTCTTTCTCTTGTCTTCCTGCTGTGGCTAATGTTTCCAGCACTATACTGAACAGGAGTGGTGATAGTGGACATCTTCGTCTTGTCACTGATGTTAGCATGAAACGTTTCAGTTTTTGAGCATTTAGTGTGATACTGGCTACTGGTTTCTCATAAATAGATTTTATCAGGTTAAGATTAAGATCATCCACTCTACTTTTTTGTGGGATTTTGGTCATGATTTTGATTATTTTTATTGATTTACATATGTTGACTGTCCTTGCATCTCTGGGATGAATCCAACTTGGTCAGGATGTATGATCTTCTTGATGATTCTCTGTACTCTGTTTGCTAGTATCGTATTGAGGATTTTTGCCTCAACATTCATTAGGGAGATTGGCCTGTGGTTCTCTTTTTTTGGATGGGTCTTTATTTGCTTTTGGAATCAATGGAATGGTTGCTTCCAGGAACAAATTTGGGAGTATTGCTTCCCTTTTTATTTAATAAAGAGTTTGTGAAGTAGTACCATTAACTCCACTAATAGTTTTGTAGAATTCAGCAATAAAGCCATCAGCGCTGGGACTTTTTTGTCAGTAGGTTTTTTATTACATTTTCAACTTCACAGACTGACACTGTCTTTTTCTAAGATATTCTTTAGAATTTTTTTGGAGTGCAGGTTTGGCATTCGTGAAGTTTCTCAGGTGTCCTTTGTTATGGAAGTATCTTATTTTCCCCATAGATTTTGAAAAATAGTTTGGCAGGACACATCATTCTAGGTTGGAGATTGGCTTCTTTTGTTTGTATTTTTGTTTTTTGTTGGGTTTTTTTGAGGGCTTGGAGTACATCACTTGAGGCTCTCCTTGAGTTGAGTGTTTGTATTGAAAAACCTGCCGTCATCCTCATTGGCTTTACTTTGTATGTGATTTGTTTCTTTTCTCTAACTGCTTTCAATATTTTTTCTTCTGTTGGATTTCTGGAATCTTGAGTATTACAAACAAAGGTGTACATTTATTTAGATCACAGCCATTTGAATTCCTAAATCCAGTCCTTTATTTGTATGTCAATTTCTTTTCTTTTTCTTGTGGAGTTTTCTGCCATTACATGTGTGAACAGTGTTTTTTGTTTGTTTGTTTGTTTTGAGACACGGTCTCACTTTGTAGTTCAGGCTGGCCCTGAGTTCACTATGTAGCCCAGGCAAGCCTCAAACTCAGCAATCCTCCTGCCTCTGCCTTCCAAATGCAGGGATTATAGGCATGAACCACAATGCCTGGCATTATGGTATGTGGTAGTGATTGCTGGTGCACATGTGTCAGCACATGCGGTATTATTTTATATGGTTACTAGGGATTGAACCAGGGACCATGTACTTTCTAGGCAGGCACTGGAACCACTGAGCTAAATCTTCAGCCCTGAACAGTGTTCTTATATCTTTTGCACTTTTTTAATATCTATTTCTTCACTGACTCTATCAGTCTTATGTTGTTCTTCTTTGAATCACCTAGGAGCTGCTGAATTCTTTTTCATGGTCCCTTTTCACTTTGCATGAATTATTCCTTTCCTGTTCATTGGCTGCAATCCTATCTTCTATGTCCGATAATCAGTATTCACTTTAATTTATTCTATTTTGCAAACTCACACTGGAGTCTTTTCATCTCCTGGAAATCTGTTTAAAGCTGTTTAACAGATGCCATTACTTTCATAATCTGAGATTCCCATCATACCCCTGATCTCTTCTTTAATGTTATTAATCACATCTTTCACTATGGACAGTATCTCTGTTTTTATCTGAGAAATTGTTTCTTATTACCATTTTACTAAATCCTCTTTTATCACCAGTTCAGAGTGTCCTGGTAATTGAGTTTCAGTTTGCTCTATATCCCTTTTCCCTGGATTCCCCTGTGATGATGATTTTTGTATCTGGGTTTTTGTACTTTTTCACATTTCTATTTTTTTCTTGTTGCTGAGGTTTTTGCTTTAATTCTTGGCCTGCTGTCTGGGCAATGTTTATTGCAAGTCTCTTTCTTTCTAATATTTGGATCCTTTAAGAGATGGCTACCTCCAGATTTTCCTGTTGGGTCTGTAATGGCCCTTAAGCAAACTCAGTTCTGGCACACCATGAAAGGTACTTAAACAGAACAATCACATCGTCTTGATTGAAATAATACAATCAGTATCATCAACAGTAACAAACACAGCACAGGAAATGACAAACTGTGATCACTATTGTGATAACTTCAACCTCATGAGTTAGATGTGTGACTATATGTGTGACTATATGTGTGACTATATGTTAGATGTGTGACTATATAGTTTAGAACTAACCATAAATATGTTTATAATATGCAGGCCCTTCAACATGGCAGCATCACCCTTTGAGAATGAATGACACCAGGGAGTTGGAGGGATGGAGAGATAAAAGGAGAGGGAGACATTAGAAGTAGTGTTAGAGGGCATATAAAGATCTTACAAACCCTGGAAAGCTGATAGGAGACAGAGGACAAAAGAGACAGAAAGCACAAATTCAAAACATAAAGACTAACAGGAGCTGGACAACTACAAACTGTATTCACTCTCTTATAATAATACAGAAGAAAGGGAGAGTACAGAGGGCCAAAATACAGAGACTTCAGGGAACTGGTACTGACCAGAGGAAAAGAGGATGAAGAAACAAAAGAACAAGGATACCCAGCAGCAACAGGTAATCAGAAGACTATTTTCCCTCTCCTGTAAAAATAAGAGCAGTTGATAAAAGAAAAAGACAAAACTGAACAGATTCAGCTACAAGGAAGTATAGAAATGAAGAATAAAAGAGAAGATAGAAAAAGAAAGAAAAATTAAAAAACAGAAAAGAGAAAAAAAAACCAATAACAACAGCAACAATAATAATAACAACAAAAAAGTACCAAAAGGCCTTTCAAGGCATGGACCTGCTGTCTCCCATTGCTAATATGGGCACTGCAGTAGCACACAGTTAACTAGTCATAGAAAAATAGCTATAGCCCACTGACGATCAGTCTGGCTTCCAGCTACAATGCCTGAGTTCAGTTCAAGGAACTCCTGCATAGTTGAAAGTACCATCACCCGCCTCCTCCCTGAAGTGAGTACAGGTCTTGTAGGTAGTGCCTACCTGTAGGTAGGCCCACAAACTCACCAATGGTTGTAGTCCCCAGGTTTTCTTCACTCTAGCACACAGGAAGCTGGAGCAGCAGGAACACCATGCAGTGATCTTGCAGCTAGAGCTCTTGTCAGGACAGATTTGGAACTTAATCCCTTTTCAATGCAGCCATGGCCACTAGCATAAGGATCTTCAGTCCCTTGGGGCAGTAGGCGGGCCTTCCTTACTTGATTGCCACAGATCCTCTATCCACTGTCAGGAATAAATTTATATATGTTGGAAACAGCAGCTTCTGAAATCCATTGTAAGTGATGGGCCACTCCAGTAGCCTGTTTCTCCATGGAGTTCTACGGGCCATCAGAAGTAACCAGTAGTCCACAGGTTCGGCACCGCCTCCCCCACCAAGTCCCAGCTTGGGGAGGTGGCTTCAGCATTTTTGTTAAAGTTTATCTGTTCACCCTCCCTATAGACATTGCTTCTTTTCTCAGATCCTTCCTGGATCTTGGGGACCCACTTCCTTCAGGCTGCTGTATTTGATACGGGAATGTTACATTGCAAGGAGATTCTTTCTTTGCTGTTTAACACGCCATCTCCCCAGAAGCATTCTTTATTTGATTTTTGAATCCATTCAATGATTAGGAGAAAAAAATACCTTAGTCAATGTGGAATTATTAGATTAATTGTGTACACTGAAGAAGATCTTAAAGAACTGTAATACTTATAGCAGTGATCATTCTTATTAATGAATCAAACAGACATTTGCCAAATATCTATGGAATAAATATTGAAGGAATTCACAACTGAAATAGTAAAAATGGAGGGATGTTTGTACACAGTGTCAGTTCGTAGGTTCACAGTAGATAAATGACCACACTTAAATAAGCCAGAGCTGATTAATGTGTTAGATAAGAAAAATAAGGTGAAAATATTGAGCCAACAAGAATACATATGTGGGAAGTTCATCAGAATTTGTACCACTTACTGGAGCATTTCTTTAGAATTGCTTTGTTTGCCACATATTTCTCTCTGTCTCTTGTCAATTGCTTCATGTTCAGCTTTCTGATTGGTGGATGATGAATCATGCCTCCTGCAATCACATCTTGATTTATTTTTATCTTTCCTTGAAAGCAAGCAGAAGAAGAGGAGGCATGTTTAGAAAGATGTGATTTAGTAGAGTTTGGAAATGTCTTCCTTGCTGGGCAGTGATTTTTGAGACGTAAAAAGTCAGAGTAATTATATAAATGGCATCAATATAAAAATTATTCAAAGATTTATAGCATTCTGGACTGGACTTTTAGCTCAATGGTTCCATCATCTACTTGGCAAGCTCAAGGTCCCTGGTTCAATCCCCGGTAACCACATACAACAATGCTGGCCGTGGTGACTTACCCCCACTGGCAATCAGTACCAAATACCACAGTGCCAGATGTGGTGGCTCACGCCTGTAATCCCAGCACTCAGGAGGCAGAGGCAGGAGGATGGCTAAGTTTGAGGCTTACCTGGCCTACATAGTGAGCTCAGAGCCAGCCTGACCTACTGAGACCCTGTCTCAAAAAAAAAAAAAAGATTTATAGCATTCTATCAAATTTTAGGCTTCAGCTAAACTTCAATAATTTAGGTAAAGAGAATAATGTTTAAATGGCAATATGAGATCAAAAGAACAGTTCATTTAGTTATTAATACACCCACAGTGGGAATATTACTCTGGGAACATCCTATGGAAAGACTTTCAGAATGATAAATTAATTCATAGAAGATATTGTTTATTGTTTTTTAAATTACAATTTGAAGTTAGTTAACTTCATAAATAAATAAAAAAGCCCTTCTTATTATGGACTTGTGAATGAACTGTTTAGAAATCACATCTAGATAGCCATTTCAAAGAAGCATAGAGAAATATACATCAGATTTGCCCAGAGACCAAACATGGATTTTAAACTTAAGGTGGAAACCAACCAAACGAGGTACAAGTTTGAACCCAATTTTATAGGTACATTAATGGCTTATGAAAATAAACTGTAGGGCTGGGAATATAGCACAGGCACATCCCTGGCAAGTACAAGGTCCTGAGTTTGATGCCCTAGTACCAGAAAAAAGGAAGAATAAAAAATCACTACAGTTTATTTGGACCACTTTTAAAAGTCAGTATCAATGCATTAACTAAAAATTACAGGAAGAACATAATATTTAGGGTATGTTACATGATAACTCAGGTGGGTAAAGTAACATGACAGAAATGAAGATTTATCTGATTTAAATTGTTTTTCTTACTGGAACCAATTCAAAGTCATTTTTCTTGTTAAAGTAGACAGCTAACAAAATTTTCTCAACAGATTTGCCAATTTATATTTGTTTGTAATGATAATACACAGAAAGTTCATATCAAAGCCATTAATAATGAACAGGAAATTAGAAAAAACATCTAGCATATGTATAATATGTATAGCATATATATGTATGTGTATATATACAGTTAGCAGATATGTGTATATATAAACATATGTATGTATATATATTCTATTATATGAGCCACATATTTCCACTTCTCTATGATTGTATATTGATGCAGAATTTTGCAAATATTTTTCTAAGTATAATGCTATTTACATTACCTTCTACTTCTTATTTTATATTTGCTTCATGCTATAAAAATTAATACTTTTTCTCAGGTGTCCCATAGATTCCACTGAGAACTGCCTAGTAGTTGTAGTTCAACAGATGTTTTCCTTTATCTCCAGTTACTGCATCTATTTCATTATTTCCTTTCTGGGGCATACTTGTAGTAGATTGTTACAACCAAGGAGAATGTAGATTCCCATTTAGAAATACTTAAGCAAGAGCCCATTGTTCATAGTGAATATTTTGTGTTATCAACACCCTGATAGCACTTTAACAAAGTTTTTCCTCGTTTCATTTAGAGATGACTTCTCTTGCTTTAAAACTATTTTGGTATTATCCAATTTTACATTTAGATAATTCTTAATAAATATTTCTATGTTGCTGAATTAGAGAAAGTAGCTATTATTAAGTGTATGCTGTTTGATAATTGAATTACAAAATTAAACTCATTGGATACAGAATACAGAGTACAGAGCAGCAATTGTCTATAACTAGATATAATTTTATTATGGTCCTAAAAATAATGAAAGTAATTCTAAGGGTTATTCTTAAGGAAATAACAAAAAAAAGGTCACATTACAATGCTATTCATAAATGGAATCCTCATTTGATACACTGATAAAATTCATTCTTGTTTCACTGCCAAGCCTTTTTGATATATTGATGCCTATTTAAGCCTTTTACTTTTGCTGTCTTAAGAACTAAATGTCATTGAAAGCAAATTTACTCTGAGATTGTAGAACCAGCCACTACTCAGTCTCCAGTAGTGTGTGCAGGGGAGATACACCACAATGAAGAGGTAGAACTCTGCCACTAAGACGTTTATGATCTCAAACAGCTTCCTAAGATCTCTGTGTCCCTGTTTCCTCAACATTAAAGAGAGAAGGCATTTTAAACTTTGTGATTTGGCAAGTTGTTTAACTTGCCAAAGTACTGATATCAGTAGTACACCAAAAACAAAGTTGAAAATAAGCTCAGACAAAGCAAGTAAATATATTCATTTCTATGAAAACCACAAAGCAATAGCATGAATAACAAGAGATGTGTGCAAAAAACGAAGGTTTGTAAAATGAAAGAAGAGAACGTAATGAGATGTACTATGCTAGGACTGTCAAGGCTGTTTGGGGTGCTCAATGCAGTCTGACTCCAAGGGAATATAATTAACGCTGTCATCATTACTGAAGGTCTTAATTTCTTAACAGGCAAGACCATGGCAATTTCTTTCTGTCATATCAGAACTTACAACAGAGCTCTTTATACAGCAAGTGCTATGTAAATGTGTTTTTCATCAGTTGGCAGAGGTGTCTAAAGGAATAAGCTGACAAATTTGCACACAGACACTAAACAACTGATAAACATACGCAGAGACCCACCACTCCCAATAAGCAACATCTGTGTTCTTAATATAAAGTACAAATGTGCCATACTTGCAAGGTGGAAGAAGCCATTATACTGAAATTAGCCTCTAGGTCAACAATCAAATGCTTAAGACACAGCCAGAAATGAAAGCTTGAGACATGGAAGACAGCAGCAGTGTTGGATGTCTATATTATTGTTGCAGAAGAAGACTTTAAGTGCTATTTTATAAACCCATTAAAAACTGTCAGGTCTCCTGTGACATATTATATTCTCATAGAATGACACAAATGCTAAATTAAGTTTGAATCTGAATTAGCAAGAATATGAAAATCAATTTAAGTATTCCCAGTGCAATCTCAACCCTTGCACCCTTGCTTTGCATCTGTGTATTTCATTAGTATATTTTGTTACATGATCATGTAATATTTATGCAGTAACGTAATATTCTCTGTACATCTAAGATTAGAGAAAAAGTGCAGTTCCTTTCCATTATTTTGTGCCCTTTATCTGCTGAACACTATGTAACATGACCCTGGGTTTGGTGCTTATGTAACGAGGGCTCCTATTGTAAGACACCCTGCACAGTTGGAGGACTGCTGTGGGAAACTTAACTCTGCAAATCCAGAGTTTTGGGACAATTAAAGCCTGGGTTTTACTGTTACATTCACCTCATTTTTTTCCCAAAATATTTTGCTTCTTTTCCTCCTGAAAACTCATAAGCACTTCAGAGGAAGAAATGTAACAAGAATTATGGGGAAAAGTTCCACAGAAGATGAAATAACAACTGCCATCTGGTGCACAACAGATGTGTGCTCCACAAACTCTCTTTTTTTCTTTTGCATTCTCCTATCCTGGCCAGACCCAAACGCTGTGCCAAGCTTATGGGATCTGACAACTTTACAGCCCGGGGCTGGATGACTGCAGGATAGTGTTTTTCCTAGACTTCACTAAGCCTCCTGGGAATGAACTAACAGGTTCAAGAATGATACTCAAAAGTTACTCTCCCTCAAGAAGCTGTGAAGGATACTGAAAAGTTCACGATAGGAAATAAAGTCCAAAATGATTTCAAAAGAGGACCATTAAAAATACTGCACCTTAGAGAAGTAGATGTCCCGGATTTGGCATGATCAGCGAGCCCTCCCAGCCCCAGAGAAAAGAGTGGCCACCTGTAGGGCTCCATGGATTCTCCCATCCAAGTGCAGTCCTCTCACACTCATTAGCTACTAACATTTGCACACATGGAGAGCTGTACTCAGAGAGCCACCTGGCCCTTGGCACAATCCCACTCCCGAAATTTCTAGGGCCAGTGATGTCTATCAGGAAATAGACAAAGACAAGAAAAGCCAGTAGTTCCTAATGCCATCACTTCTGTCAGATGCTAAATTGGGATAATCTGGTTTTCAATTTTGAATGCCAAAAGTAAATAATCATTTTTCTAGCGGGTACATAGAAATGAAATTTTCTTTATAATTTTGATTTATTCCAGGATTTCAAGTGCTGCTTAAAATAGCTCTCAGGTTTTGTCATGCTTGTTTCATGGATCCTGTAAGTCTATCCTTAATGTTTTATGATCAAAATGCCCTTGACATGCCCTTAGAGTTCTAACAGTCCACGCCTTCTCTTCTCCCCTATGAATGTGAATCTTGTCTTTCTCATTTCCACCTACCTGGCACCACAGAACTCAATCAAAGAAATACGGTGGCAATAGAAAGAGTCTCTATCTTTGAGACAACACCTATAGAATTGCTCCCTGATTTCCTCATCTACCTTCTTTTTCCACTTTGTTTTTTTACCTCCAAGTGCCTCAAAATTTACTTAGTGATTATGATTCTTTCCCTTTTAAGAGTCACTGTCTTGAAAGCTTATTTTATTTTCTCAGGGCTTAAATCATGCTGAAATTCTATATGCTGTGTGCTGAGGAGCTTCCAGGAAGGTCGGGATTTTGTCTCCTTTCTTGGTTTACAAGTACTCCCTTGCTGTCTTGCTTCTGATGATGTAGATTAATGATGTAGTGTCCAGCCAACCTTTGCTTCTTTGTCTTTGAAGCCATGCTCATTACCATACCCTTCATCACCTCAATTCTGTGTGTCTCTCTCATCTGGCCTATGATGGCTATAGCTGTTGGACTTGGCCATAGAAGGGAACCTAGAGAATTAATTGAAGAAGACTTGCCATCAGGTCATGTTGGATATAGGTTTATAAAACACAATGTGCACAGAGATTTCTATGGATAACACAAGTGTGCATAGAAATTACTATATGGAAAAGAGACCATTGTGAGTATGTATGTATGTCAACTGATAAACATGAAAATGCTAATTTAATTGCCAATCACTGGAGGAAGACCCGGAACTGCCCTCAGAAGTATGTGGTTTTGAGGTCTAGAGCAGTTGCAATTTCACAACACTTTATTGGACTCATCTGGCAGTCCATTCTCTGGAAACCTGAGACAAGTAGTGGGGGAGAATAAACAGGAATGAAAATTGAAACCAACATAAATTTCTGTTTCTGTGTGAAATAATACTGGGAGCAGTGCAAATTTAAGTTAACTGCCTGTCCCCCCAAGAGCTTGTTCCTTGAAAATAAGCCTGTTAACTCAAAAGGATTGCTTATCCAGATAGAGAGCTTGTTCATCACAAATAGTTTAAAGATGATGGTACACCTAACCAAGATAATCCAGAGCTACTAAACAAAAGACTCTTCCATCCCAATGAACAGTCTACATTGCAATATCTGATGCCAAAATATTTTAATTCAGTCCTTAACATCCTATGTAACATATTACCTTGATTCCCACCTTTCAGAAACACTATTAAATATTGTTATGGTAGTTTTCTCCCTTGTCAAACATATTTAGTTATCCCTTATCATCAGTTTTTTTTTTTGGACTTTCATGGAGTCAACAACTGAGAAACATAGCGGTCCCACCATCACCCAATCAAGACCCCTTCATTGTTGTGTACAAGATCTGGCAATGAGTATTTTCCATAGGCTCCATGGTCCTTCAGGCTGGAATTGGACAAGGTTGTCTTGCAAAAATGAGGTAGGATCAGATGACATTGGCTTAGGGAAAGACTTTATGAACAAAACCTCTATAGCATGAATACTAGCAAAAGAAATCAACAAATGGGATCTCGTCTTATTAAAAAGCTCTGCACAGCAGAAGAAACCACAAGCAGAGTGAAAAGACAACTAATAATATGGGAAAAAATCTTTACAGTTGTTCCTCAGACAAAGGACTACTATCTAGAATACATAAAGAGCTTTAAAAAATTAGCCAGGCATGGTGGCTCACGCCTGTAATCCCAGCACTTGGGAGGCAGAGACAGGAGGATTGCTGAGTTCGAGGCTTGCCTGGGCTACATAGTGAGCTCAGGGCCAGCCTGAACTACAAAGTGAGACCCTGTCTCAAAAAAAAAAAAAAATCAGCTATCCCCAAATTTAAAGGCCCAATTAAAAAAATGGGCAGCTGTGGGCCGGAGGGTTAGCTCAGTGGTTCCAGTGCCTGCCTCGCAAGCACAAGGACCTGA